>CAKNYM010049830.1:36278-55601 GCA_932195095.1 Andricus curvator
AAAAAATTAATTTTTAACCAAACAGTTAAATTTTCAACAATTCTCAACCAAAAAAGACCAATTTTTACAAAAATACATGAATTTTTAACTAAAAAAGATAAATTTTCAAGCGAAAATAGAATATTTTACTTTTCAAGTAGAAAAATAAATTTTCAGACAAAAAAACAGGAATTTTCAACAAAACTGTTCAGGGTGAATTTCTAGCCAACTAGTTAAATTTCTACAAAAAAGATGAATTTTCAGCCATAAAGACTACTTTTCTACCGAAGAAAACGAACTTCCAACAAAATAGTTCAAATTTCAACGAAAAAACATGAAATTTCTGCCAAAAGAGATGAATTTTCAACCAAATAATGAAATTTTCAAACAAAAAGGATGAATTATCAACAAAAAATAGTTACATTTTCTTATTGGGTTCTATTAAATCAGTTCGCATTCAAGTGGAAATACGAGAAAAAGGGTAAAAGAGGGGAATAGGGAAAGCTTTTGAAGTCAGCGATAAATACTTACGAAAATTAATAATCTATAGACTAAAGAATAATAGTCTAAATAAACAATGCAGTTAATTTTTTTAATACTTTTAAAATATTAGGTTAAAAAACTGTAATTTTTGCTTAGCAAATAAAAGTGTGTCGGACTAAGCAACATTTGAGGCCCTGGTTAATACAAAATACAAAACGAATACAGAAAAACACACTCGGATTATTTCATGCTGCAACCGCTGTACACACGAGACAACAAAAAATTTACAAATAAACACTAAAAACATCTACTGGATATTGCAGTCACAATTTAAGATTATATTAGTTACATTAGGCAAACTTCTAAACAGACAAAATTTCAGTTATTCACGGTTTGTATCAAACAAAACACGTAATTTTTAAACACCCTAATTGTTAAAGTGATTTTTGATTTGTTGTTAAATAAACACTGTGAACTCGAGATCATTTGTTATTTTTTTTTAATTTGCTACTCACACAACACAGCTTTAAAAAAATGTTAACTTGTACTTACCAGAGTGAACAGTAAACCTTGCGTTAACCGTGAAACAATAGCCTTCGATCACTTTCAATATTATTGCATCATCCTCAAATTGCCGTTCGTCTAAAATAAAAAGTTGGCTAATTAGAGATCCGTATTTTTAATTTTATAATAAATTTTGTATGCCACTGAATAAATTATTCACTGAAATTCCCGCAGTTTTTACTGATTTCTCAGTATAAAAAGTTACTAAAGTCTCAGTAAGAATGAATGTAAGTCAATGAAATTTCAGTAAAATTTTCTACTGAAAAAAACAGTGATATATGACTGGAATTTCAGTGAATAATCACTGATGCTCTGTGTAATTTCACTGATTCAAATAGACAGAAGTAAAAGTTTTACTGAATTAATTAATCAAGCATGCTTTGACTTAAAAATCAGTACTTCAATATTGCTGACTGAATCAATCAGTTACTTGAAATAAAGAGAAGAACCGAAAGAGAGTCGTTTTTATATATGAAAATAATCAATTTTTTATTAGATTCCTAAATTTTAAAAAAGGATTTAAATGAACCATAAATACCATAAATTCAAAAGTGGATTTTCTCTTGAAGATGAATTTTTATCCAAGAAGATTGATTTTCTACCAAAAAAAGATTAATTTTCAACAAAATACATGAGTTTTGAACCAAAAATGGAAGATTTAAATTTTAAGTTGAAAATAAATAAATTTTCAACCAAAGAAATTATATTTCAACTAAAAAAGATTAATTTAAAAAATGGAACAGTTAAATTTCCAGTAAAAAATTAATTTTTAACGAAAAAACATACAAAATACAAAAATTTTAATTCAAATAGAAAAAATATTTTAATTCAAAGTAAAAAACAGGTGGACTTAACCAAGAAAGACGAATTTTCAACAAAATACATCCATTTTAAACCAAATTGTTTAATTTTTGAGCCGAAAATACGAATTTTCTACAAAACAGTAGAATTTTCAACTCGCAAATGTGAATTTTCATTGAAAAAGGTCATTTATAACCGGGCAATTGCATTTTTAGCTAATGAAGATAAAAATTCTATAGAAAGAGATGCATTTTCAAACCAAAAAAATGAGCAAAATATGTAGCTGAATTTTCAATCCAACAAAATTTTTTAGTCAAGAAAGAAACCAAATTTCAATCAAATTGATGAATTTTCAACCAAATAATTCAATTTTCAACCAAATAATAATTTTTTAAACCAAAAAAGATGAATTCTTAACGAAAAATTTAAGAGTAAACTTTTCAATGGAGAAGAATGAACTTTCAACCAAAAATAGTACGATTTTCTTATTGGATTCTATTAATTCTGTTCAAATTTGAAAAGCTTGAAACTTTCAACAATAAATTATTTCAAAATATAATCGTTTAAAATTAAACAATTTGAATTAAAAGCATTTAAAACAGAATAATTTTATATCAAAACATTGGAAATGGTTTGGTTTCATTTTTAAAGCTTTCAAAATTAGCTTAGTTAAATATGTAATTAAAAATGTGGCAAAATAACTTTCAAATTTAATTCCTTAGAAACTGTAGAATTTAAAATAGAAAGCGCGCTTTTTTTTAATAAGCATTTGAAATTAAACAATTTTAAAGGAATACTTGAAATTGTATACTTTCAAAGAATTGGAAGCTGAAAATTAATGAACTTTACAACTTAAAAGTGGATCATTTTCAAATTTAGAGCGTTTAAATTAGAAAAATTTTGAATTTAAATTGCTGAAAAATCGTAGAGTATAAATTTATTATCATTAAAATTGAAAATTAAAATCTTTCAAAACGGGAGAATTAAAATTTGAAAGATTTCGAAAAAGTATTAATAACTAAATATTTTTTCCAAGGCCCTTTCTACTACTTGTTTGAAAGTTGAACAAATTTGCTAAAAATCATTTTTTTGGTTTAAGATTCATCATTTTAGTTGGAAATTCTTCTCTTTGGTTGGAAAATCTTTTTTTGTTGTTGTTGAAAATTAATTCGTTAAACTGAAAATTTAACTATTATATTTTTGATTGAAAAATGTATTCTTTTTTAGTTGACAATTCAAATATTTTGTAGAAAAGTAATCTATTTCGTTGAAAATTGGCCTTTTTCAAATTTCAAAGATTTTGAAGGATTTAAAATATTTTGTGTGTTTTTAAAAGAATCCAAGTAACTGTTTTACAGAAAATTAATTTTTTTATGGAAAATTAATTCTCCTCAATAAAAATTTAACTACACCATTATTGGTTAATAGCTGATATTTTTAGGTTGAAAATTCAACTGTTTAAGTAAAAATTAATGAAAAAAATTTTGAACTAACACCACATACATTATTCAAAATATTTAGTTGAAAAATTATGTGATTTGTTCAAAATTCGTGTTTTCTGGTAGAAAATTCAACTATTTGGTTAAAAATTTATTAATTTTGTTGAAAGTTCATCTTTTGTGGTAGAAAATCATTTTTTTGTTGTTAAAAACGCAACTGTATTGTTGAAAATTATTTTGATTCAGTTTTAAATATCAAATATTACATTTTTTGTTGAAAATTAGTATTTCCAGGTTGAAAATGCCACTGTTTTGTTGAGAATTCCTCTCTTTGGCTTGAAAATTCAACAATCCTGTAGAAAATTTAACTAGAAATTCAGTTGTTTTGTTAAAAGCTCATCTTTTTGGCTTAAAAATTCAACATTTTGGACGGCCCCTAATCAGCCATTGAGACAATATGTAGCCAATTAGCAAAATAAATGAATTTTAAAACAAATCATTCAATTTTGAACTAAAAAATATCAATTTTTAACAAAAAATGGAATGTAGTTAAACTTTTTGTTGGAAAAATTAATTTTCAACCAAAAATAACGGATTTTCAAGAAAATAGTTCAATTTTCAACCTAAGTGATGAAATGAGTTTTCAACTTCAACAATGAATTTTCAACTGAAATAGTTGAATTTTCAACAACAACAAATTAATTTGTACTAAAAAAGATAAATTGTTAACCAAAATTTAATAATTAAATTTTAAGTTAAAAAAATAAATTTTCAACCAAATAGATGAATTTTCAACTCCAAAACTATGGAATATTCAATTGGAATAGGTTAAATTTTCAGTTAAAAAAATTACTTTCCACACAAAAAACTAACTTTCAACAAACAAACAAAACTAACTTTAAAAAAAATACTTACAATTTCAAACAAAGTGATAAATTTTTAACTAAAATTGTAAATCTTTATCTAGAATGGTTGAATTTTTGACTAAAGAGATGAATTTTCAACCAAGAAGATGAATTTCTACCAAAAAAGATGAATTTTCAACTAAAAAAAGATCATTTTTCAACCAAAAATTGAATAATTAAATTGATACTAAAAAAATGAATGTTCAACCAAAGAGATAAATTTTTAACTAAAGTTATGGGATATTCAACTGGAATAATAGTTACATTTTCAGTTCAAATAAATAATAATTTTCAACCAAAAAAGAAACAAATTATCAACAAAATAGTTCAATTTTCGGTAAAAAAATTCCTTTTCATCTAAAGAAAAAAGAAGTTTTCAATCAAATAGCTCATATTTCAACAAAAGAAATGAATTTTTAATTAAAATGATAAATCTTCAACAACAAAAAATTTATTTTTAACAAAAGAGTTTAACTTTCAAACAAGTAATTTTATTTCCATCCTAAAAGATGAATTTTCAACTAAAATTATAAAAATTGAACTGGAATACTTGAATTTTTTACCGAGAAGAACAATTTTCAAATAAAAGATAAACTTGCAAGGAAAAATATAATTTTCTAAAAAAAAGTGGATTTTTAACCGAATATGTGGATTTTCAACGAAATAGTTGAGGTTTCAATTTGAAATCTTTGTGAAACCGTTGAAATTTGTTGAAGTATTTCAAGTCTTTCTGAAATCTTGAAATTTCTGTGAAATCTTTGTGAAATCTTTTGAAACCGTTCAAAATTCTTGTAAAATCTTTGAAATTCTTGAAATCTTTGAAATCCTTGAAATCTTCTCAAATGTATTAAAACCTTTTGAAATTGTTTAAAACCTTTGAAATTTTCTGAAATCTTTTAAAATTTTTGAAATTTTTGAAATCTTTTGAAACCCTTATAAATTCTTTGAAATACTTGTGAAATCTGTTCTGCATCTTTTGTATTCATTTGAAATAACTGAAATATTTGAAATATTTATGAAATCTTTTGAAATTTTCTCAAAAAATGTGAACTCGTTTAAAATCTTTGAAATGTTTTGTATTTTGGCGTACTGTACTCTTTTTTAAATCTTTGAAGATCTTGATATCTTTTGAATTTCTTATGAATTCTTTTTAATATTTGTGAAATCTTTCTGAAATATTTTGTATTCGTTTGAAATCATTGAAATATTTAAAATCTTTTGAAATATTCTAAAAATTTGGAAATTATTAAAAATCTTTGAAATGTTTTGAAATCTTTGAAATCTGGTGTCCTGTACCCTTTTCGAAATCTTTAAAATTCTTGTATTCTTTTGACATCTCTATGAAATTTGGATGAAATCTTTGAAATATTTGTGAAATCTTTCTAAAATCTTCTAAAAATGTTGAAATCGTTTCAAATCTTTAAAATGTTCTGAAATCTTAGAAATCTGGTTTACTATACCCTTTTTTAAATATCTTTAAAATCCTTGAAATCTTCTGAAAGTTTTAAAATCTTTGTGAAATGTTCGAAATATTTGTGAAATCTTTGAAATCTTTGTGAAATCTTCTAAACAAATTTGAAATCGTTTAAAATTTTTGAAATGTTTTGAAATCTTTGAAATCTGGTGTACTGTACCCTTTTTGAAATCTTTGAAATTCTTGCATTCTTTTGAAATCTTTACTAAATTTTAATGAAATCGTTGAAATACTTGTGAAATCTTTTGTATTCATTTGAAATCATTAAAATATTTCAAATCTTTGTGAAATATTTGTAAATTTTGGTAAAATCTTTGAAATCCTTGAAATCTTTGTGAAATATTTTCAACGAAAAATGGAATAGTTAAATTTCTAGTTAAAAAAATAATTTTCAATAAAAAAAGTAATTTTCAACTAAAGAAAAATTAATGTTCAATTTAAAAAACAATTTTCTACAAAAAAAAAAGAATCATTTCTAACAAAATACATGAATTTTCAACCAAATATTTTAATTTTTAATGGAATTTTTAACCAAAAAGATGAATTAGTCACCAAGAAGACTAATATTTTAGCACGAAAGATATAGTTTCCAAAAAATACAGAAATTTTCAAACAAATAGTTGAATTTCAAACTAAAGAAGATTGATGTTTGAACAAACATGATATAGTTCAAAAGTCAGTTAAAAATTCCTTTTCAATAAAAAAAAACAAACTAATTTTGAAACAAAAAAGATTAATTTTCAATAAAATACATGAGTTTTCAACAAAATAGTTAAATTTTTAACCTAAGAAGATAAATGTCCAACCAAAAATTGAATAGTTGAATTTTCAGTTGAAGAAATAATTAACCAAAAATGTTAACAAAATAGTTAAATTTTGAATAAAAAAAAATCAACTAAAATGATGAATCATCAACCAAAAAACTTAATTTTTAACAAAGTAGTTCCACTTAGTAGATTTGTTCTAAAGAAAGGGTAATTCTAGTACATAAAAAATTGTAATACATTCGGCAAAAAGAATTCCTTTTCATCTAAAGAAAAAAGAAGTTTTCAATCAAATAGCTCATATTTCAACCAAAGAAATGAAGTTTTAATTAAAATGATGAATCTTCAACCAAAAAAATTGATTTTTAACGAAAGAGTTCAACTTTCAAGCAAGTAATTTTATTTCCAACCTAAAAGATGAATTTTCAACTAAAAATTTAAAAATGTAACTGGAATACTTGAATTTTTAACCGAAAAGAAGAATTTTCAAACAAGAAGATTAATTTTCTACAAAAAAGGCGAATTTTTCACAAAGTACAAAAATTGTCAAACAACTAGTTTAATTTCTATATAAAAAATATCAATTTTCAACGAAATGAATGAATTTTTATCCAAAAAAGATACATTGTCAACCAAAAATAGAATGGTAAAATTTTCTGTTAAACCTCTAATTCTTCACGAAAAAAAACGGATTTTCAGCAAAATAGTTAAATTTTCTACTGAAATGGTTAAATTTTTAGTTAAAAAAATAAATTTTCAACAAAGTAGTTTCATTTTCAACCAGAGATGAATTTTCAATTAAAATTATGAATCTTCAACCAAAAAAATAATTGTTAACAAAAGAGTTTAACTTTTAACCAAGTAGTTCAACTTTTTCTGAAATTTTCTGAAATCTTTCTGAATTCGTTGAAATTTGTTCAAGTATTTAAAATCTTTCTGAAATCTTGAAATTTCTGTGAAATCTTTTAGAACCTTTCAAAATTTTTGTAAAATCTTTGAAATTCTTGAAATCTTTATGGAATCTCTGAAATATCTTTGAAATCTTTCTTTAATCTTTGTTTACGAAAACGTTTGTGTTTTTTTTAAATCATTGAAATCTTCTCAAATGTATTAAAACCTTTTCAAATTGTTTAATACCTTTAAAATTTTCTGAAATCTTAAAAAAAAATTTAATTCTTGAAATCATTTGAAAACCTTATAAATTCTTTGAAATACTTGTGAAATCTTTTCTACATCTTTTGTATTTATTTGAAATAACTGAAATATTTGAAACCTTTATGAAATATTTTGAAATTTTCTCACAAAATATGAACTCGTTTAAAATCTTTGAAATGTTTTGTATTTTGGCGTACTGTACCCTTTTTGAAATCTTTAAAATTCTTGTATTCTTTTGACATCTCTATGAAATTTTGATGAAACGCTCGAAATCATTGTGAAATCTTTGAAATCTTTTTGAAATCTTCTAAACGTATTTGAAATCGTTTAAAATCTTTGAAATCTGGTGTAGTGTACCCTTTTTGAAATCTTTGAAATTCTTGTATTCTTTTGAAATCTTTACGAATTTTAAATCATTAAAATATTTGAAATCTTTGTGAAATCTTTGAAAATGGTGGTAAAATCTTTGAAATTTATGAAATCTTTTGAAATATTCTTAAATTTGTTGAAACAATTTAAAACTGTTTAAAATCTTTGAAATCTGCTGTAATGTACACTTTTTGATATATTTGAAATATTTGTGAAATCCTTCTGAAATCTTTAGTATTCATTTAAACTCATTAAAATATTTAAAATCCTTGAAATTTTTTGAAAGTTTTAAAATCTTTGTGAAATATTCGAAATCTTTGTGAAATCTTGTCTACACGCCTTTTTCAAATCCTTGAAATCCTTTTTAAGTCTTTGAAATCCGTGAACTCTTTTTGAAATGTTCAAAATCCTTTGAAATATTATAAAACTTTTGAAATATTTTTAAACCTTTAGAATTATTTTATAACCTTTTGAAATCTGGTTTGTACTCAAAAACCGAGTGGTCAACACCTCGAAAAATCCGTTATATAGCCCTGACTAATTCTAAATCTGAAACTGAAGTAACATCCGAAAGATTTTTCAACCAATAAAGAAGAAAAATCTCATGCCAAAATGTTGAGTTTTTAAGTCATAAAGACGATTTTTTTTTAAAGTTGAATTTACAGCCCAAAAATATACATTTTCTACCAAAATAATTGAATTTTCGACCTAAAAAGACGAGTTTTCAAACAATAAGTGAATTTTCAACTGAAAAAATCAATTTTCTAGTAAAAATGAAATAGCTACATTTTTAGTAAAGAAAAATTCATTAAAAAAAAATCTTCAACAAAATTGGTTAACTTTCTACCAAAAACAGACAAATTTTCAACAAAATAGATCAATTTTCAACTAAAAAAGATACATTTCCAAGATAAGATAGAATACTTTAAATTTAAGTTGTAGAGATAAGTTTTTAACCAAATAAAATAAATTTTCAACGAAATACATAGTTAAATTTCCAATCAAGCATATAAATTTTCAACCAAAATGATTAAATGTCTAACAAAAAAGAATAAGATTTCGACAAAAAATAAAATAGTTACATTTTTAGCTGAAAAAAATTATTTTTCAATGAGAAAAATTAATTTTCAACCAAGAAGATTAATTTTCTACCACAAAAGAATAATTTTGAGCAAAACACATGAATTTTCAACCAAATATTTCAATTTTTAATATAATTTTCAACCATAAAAGATAAATTTTGATCCAAAAATAGAATAGTTTAATTTTAAGATAGAGAAATAAGTTTTTAACCAAATAAAATAAATGTTCAACGAAATAGTTAAATTTTTATTTAACAAAATTAATTTTCAATCAAAAAATTTCTCAACCAAAAAATGAAATTTTAACTAAAACGATTAATTTTCTAGCAAAAAGAATAATTTTTAACAAAATACATGAATTTTCAACCAAATATTTTAATTTTTAATGGAATTTTCAACCTAATAGTTGAATTTTCAATTAAAATAAATAAATTTTCAACCAAACTAAATAAATTTTCAACAAAAAATAGAGTAGTTTGAATTTAATTTAGAGAAATAAGTCTTTAACCAAATCAAATTAATTTTCAACGAAATAGATAAATTTTCAACCAAACAGATGAATTGTCAACCTAAAAGATTAAGTGTCTATTAAAATAAAAATTTCGACAAAAAATGGAATAGTTAAATTTTTAGTTAAAAAAATAATTTTCAATAAAACAAAGGAATTTTCAACCAAAGAAAAATTAATGTTCAATTAAAAAAACAACAATTTTCTACCAAAAAAGAATCATTTGTAACAAAATACATGAATTTCCAACCAAAAAGATGAATTAGTCACCAAGAAGACTAATTTTTCACCACGAAAGACATAGTTTCCAAAAAATACAGAAATTTTCAAACAAATAGTTGAATTTCAAACTGAAGAAGATTGATGTTCGAATAAACATGATATAGCTCAAAAGTCAGTTGAAAATTCTTTTTCAATAAAAAAAAAAAACTAATTTCGAACAAAATAGTTAGATTTTTAACCTAAGAAGATAAATGTCCAGCCAAAAATTGAATAGTTGAATTTTCAGTTGAAAAAATAATTTAAAAAAAAGTTAAATTTTGAATAAAAAAAAAATCAACTAAAATGATGAATCATCAACAGGGTGGCGATTCGGCGGACGATTTCAAATTCCCGGCCATTTCCCGGTTTTCCCCGGTCAACTTTTTCAATTTCCCCGGTCAACTCAAAGTAACATATTTATATTTGCCGCAAAACGCAAACATTTATTTTAATTCATGACGTTCGTTCTAAACATCTTTTAACACAACAGGGCAAAACGTTGCAAAATAAATGAATTTTGAAAAAAATACTTAAATTTTCCACTAAAAAATATCAATTTTTTATAAAAAAATGGAATAGTTAAATTTTAAATCAAAAAGATAAATTTTCAACTAAAATGATGAATATTTAACTGGAACACTCGAATTTTCAACCAAAAAGACGAATTTTTAAAGAAGATTACATTTTAAATAAAAAGATTAATTTTCTACCCAAAAATACAATTTTTCAACCAAATACATTAACTTTTAAATAAAGGTTTGAAGTTTTAATAAAAGAAGACAAATTTTCAACCAAATAGTTAAATTTTGAACTGAAAAAATAATAATTTTCAATCGAAAATGGAATAGTAACATTTTTAGTTTAAAAAATTATTTGTAAACCAAACATAAGAGTTTTCAACTAAAACAATGAATCTTTAATTGAAATAGTTCAATTTTCAAACCAAAAAATTAATTTTGACTAAAAAAAGATAAATTGTCAACCAAAACTTTAATAATTAAATTTCAAGTTAAAAAAATTAATGTTTAACCAAACAGATGAATTTTCAACAACAGCTATGGAATTTTCAATTGGAATCAGTTAAATTTTCAGTTAAAAAAATTAGTTTCAACAAAAAAAAACTAACTTTTAACAACAACAAAAACTAACTTTCAAAATAATAGTTACATTTTCAAACAAAGTGATGAATTTTCAAATAAAATTGTAAATATTTAACTGCAATAGTTGAATTTCAAACCAGAAAGATGAATTTTTAACTGAAATGATGAATCATTACCTAGAATAATTTAATTTTTTGCCAAAAAGATTAATTTTCAACCAAGAAGATTAACTTCTACCAAAAAAGACGAATTTTCAACTAACAAAGATAATTTTCCAATCAAAAATTGAATAATCAAATTTTAGTCAAAAATGAATGTTCAACCAAAGACATGAATTTTTGAACTAAAATTATGAAATATTCAACTGGATTAATAGTTACATTTTCAGTTGAAAAAAAAAAATAATTTTCAACCAAAAAACATCCAAAGAAAAAACAAATTTTCAATCAAACACCTCATTTTTCAACCAAAGAAATGAATTTTTATTTAAAACGATGGATTTTCAACTAAAAAAAAAAATTAATTTTTAACAAAAGAGCTTAACTTTCAACCAAATAATTTTATTTCAAACCTAAAAGATGAATTTTCAACTAAAATAATAAATATTTGACTGGAATACTTGAATTTTTAACCGAAAAGAAGAATTTTTAAACAAGAAGATTAACTTTCAAAGAAAAATAAGATAATTTTTTACCAACAAAAAAATCGATTTTTTAACAAAATACATGAATTTTCATCGGAATAGTTAAATTTTCAATTAAAAAGACAAATTTTTAACCAAATTGTGGAATTCCGAACTTGAAAATTTTAATTTTCAACTCAGAATGGAACAGTTAAATTTTCGTTTAAAGAAATTAATTTTCAACCAAACTGGTGAATTTTCAAATAAAATGATGAATCTTCAACTGAAATGATGAATCTTTAACTGGAATAGTTTAATTTTATGCCAAAAAGATTAATTGTCAACCATAAAGTTTAATTGTCTACAAAAATAGATGAATTTTCCACAAAGTACATACATTTTCAAACAAATAGTTTAATTATTAAATGAAAAATATCAATTTTCAACCAAATAGTTGAATTTTCATAAAAAAAAAAGATAAATTAATTTTTAACAAAAGTTTAACTTTTAACCCAGTAGTTGAATTTCTAACTAAAAAACGATGAATTCGCAAAGAACAATGTAAAAAAAAATTTCTATTATAATTCAGAAATATTTCTTCTTTGAAATTCTACTTCTACTCTGAAAACTGCTTGAAGTACTTTTATTACCTAAAATTTAGAAGAGGGAACTTTCAAATTGTGACGAATTCTGACTTGAAAGAGGGATTTTTAAAAATTCCTTTTTTCTCAATCCGAATTATAATTCCTTTAAAAAATTCCCATTCCATGTAAAACATTCCCTGTTCCAAGTGAAATTATATTTCTTGAATTTTGCTATGATCAGAAGTAAATTCCCGGTTTTTAAATTAAATTCCCGGTCATTTCCCGGTTTTTTCCCGGTCAATAAAATTCCAGGTCATTTCCCGGTTTCCCGGTCAAGTCGCCACCCTGATCAACCAAAAAACTTAATTTTTAACAAAGTAGTTCCACTTAGTAGATTTTTTTCTAAAGAAAGGGTAATTCTAGTAAATAAAAAATTGTAATACATACTGCACAATTTCGTTGACCGACAGCTCTCGGTTGAATCAGACTTTCCAAAAGATTTAATTGTATAAATAGGAGGGGCTGGTCGTAAAGAAGCAAGACTCCAAGGCGTCTTAATACCTGGAGATAGACCAATTTCCACTATTTTCTGATACTGCTTCACGTTCGGCTGATTGGTCGTCTGATATAAAAAAGAAAAAAAGCACATATATTAAAAAAAAATCTCTCTAAAACTTAAACACTAAGGGAAACACGTCCTATCTACAGAAAATGCTTAAAAATCGGAACAAAATTCGCTAAGTCAAGACCCTACCAATCTAAGAAAGCATATCATCTAATGATTGAAAAATCTATCACATTCAAACTTCGGTACAAGGTCTCTCGATGAATCAATAAAAATTAAATAATAATATCGATATGGTTAGTAATGAATGGACAAAGCAAAAGCGTACTTCCCACAACATGGCTGTGAAATAGAAAAGCAATATTCATGACAATGAAGAATCATAATATAATTATAAAAATATATAAAATATGATGTAGACAACAATATTGAGAATATAAAATATTTATAAAAAAATGATAATATAATAACAGACTTCACACTCTTTCTCCTATTCCCCTATTTTCCCCCTTTTTTCGAAGAATTCCTTTTTTCCTCTATTTTCAAGAACCTTCCCCTTTTTCTCACTTTTTCGCTTAAATACGAACTAAATTAATAGAACCGGACGAGAAAATCCATCCATTCTTGGTTGAAACTTAATTCTTTTTGGTTGAAAAGTCTACAATTTTGTTGAAAATTTAATTATTTGGTGGAAATTCAGCTATTTTGTCAAAAAGTCATCTTTTTTGGTCGAGAATTCAACTGCTTTGTTGAACATTCGTCTTTTTTTTGGATTGAACATTTAGCTTTTGGTAGAAAAGTTCAGAATTCATCTGTTTGGTTGAAAATTTAATTATTTTGTTGATAATGCCACTTTCTTCTTAAAAAGTTATATTCTTGGTTGAAAATTCAACTACTTGGTTTAATTTTTTATTGTACTTATATTTTACTGGTTGAAAATTCATCTCTACCGTTGGAAATTTAACTAGTTTGTTTTAAATTAACATTTTTTGTTATCAAATTTCATATTTTAAGATTGAAAATTCAACTGTTTGTAGAAAATTCGCCTTTTTGGCACAATTTGTTTACATTTTTTTTTCATTCTTGCCTGAAAAATCTTTCTTAGTTGCAAATTTGTCTTTTTAGTAGGAAAATTCATACCTTTTAGTTAAAAATGCCACTGGTTGAAAATTAATCAGTTTTGGTAAATAATTTTTGGCAGAAGTATCAAGTATTTCATTTTTTGTTTGAAAATAGAACTTGTTTAGTTGAAAATTCAACTAATTGGATGAAAATTAATGTATTTGCTGAAAATTCGTATTTTTTGGTAGAAAATTGATCTTTTTGGTTGAAAAT
Source organism: Andricus curvator (assembly GCA_932195095.1). Taxonomy (NCBI): domain Eukaryota; kingdom Metazoa; phylum Arthropoda; class Insecta; order Hymenoptera; family Cynipidae; genus Andricus; species Andricus curvator. The sequence goes on from CAKNYM010049830.1 coordinate 50,269, forward strand.
TTTTTTCTTTCTTAATAGAAAAGTCAACTCTTTTGTTGAAAATTCTTTTTTGTTTTGTTTAAATCTTTATCTTCTTATGTTGAAAATTCAACTTTTTGTTTAAAAATGAACTTTTTTGTTTAAAATTCATATTTTGGCCTTAAAAGTCAACTCTTTTGCTGAAAACACTTTTTTTTGTTTGAAAATTCAACTATTTTGTTGAAAATTCATCTTTTTGAGTTTAAAAGTCAAATTTTTCTGAAAAATTCGATTTTTAACATAAAAACTCAACCCCTTTGTAGAAAATTCGTCTTCTTTGGTTAAAAATTCAACTGGTTTGTTGAACAATAATTTTTTGGATAGACATTTTTTCTTTTTGGATCGAAAATTCTTCTTTTGGTCAAACAATAATTTTTTTTGGTCAGAATTTATTTCCTTTTGTTGAAAATTTAATAATTTTATTGAAAATGCAACTATTTTATTAAAAAGTTATCTTTTTTGTTGACACTTTTTTTCATTCTTGATTGCAAAATCTTTCTTAGTTGCAAATTTGTTTGATTGAAAATTGACCTTTTTATTTGTTGAAAATTTATCTTTTTTTATGAAAATTCATATTTTCGAGTTAAAAATTCAACTGTTTTGTAGAAAATTCGCCTTTTGGTTTGAAAACTGCATAATTTGGTTAACACTTTTTTTTCATTCTTGACTAAAAAATCTTTCCTAGTTGCAAATTTGTCATTTTGGTAGAACATTTTTTCTCTTTTGGTCAAAAATTCCACTATTTAGTTAAAAAATAACTTTTTTGTTGAAAAATAATCTTTTCGGGTTCAAAAATAAATGTTTTCTAAAACATTAGATTTTTTAGCTTGAAAACTCAACCCTTTTGTTGAAAATTCTTCTTTTTGGGTTCAAAATTCATCTTCGTAGGCGGAAAATTCCACTACTTACTTAAAAATTAACTTGTTTGTTAAAAAATGTTTTCGGGTTGAAAATTCAACTATTTTTCTGAAAATTCGTCTTTTTGGTTTCAATATTCATCTTTGTCGTTTGAAAAATAATATTTTCGGATTGAAAATTCAAATGTCTTGTAGAATATTTGTGTCTTATTGGTTTGGAAATTCAACAATTTGGTTGATTTTTTTTTTTCTTAACTGAAAAATCTTGCTTGGTAGAAAAGTCAACTCGGTGGTTGAAAATTTGTCTTCTTGGCTTGAATATTCTTTGCAGTCTGAAAAATCAACTATTTTGTTGAAAATTCAACAATTTAGTTGATTTGTTTTCCTTCTTGGCAGAAAAATCTTTCTTGGTGGAAAAGTCAACTCATTTGTTGACAATTTGTCTTTTTGGCTTGAATATTCTTTGCAGGCTGAAAATTTAACTATTTTGTTTAAAATTCTTCTTTTTGGATTAAAATTTCATCTCCTTTCGTAGAAAATCACTCTTTCAGGGTACAAAAATCAAATGTTTTCTAAAACATTAGATTTTTTAGCTTGAAAACTGAACCCCTTTGTTGAAAATTCGTCTTTTTGTGTTAAAAATTCATCTTTGTAGGCGGAAAATTCCACTATTTAGTTATAAATGAGCTTCTATCGAAAAAAAATATTTTCGGGTTGCAAATTGTAGGAATAGAAATTTGTAGAAAAGTCAACTCGGTGGTTGAAAATTTGTCTTCTTGGCTTGAATATTCTTTGCAGTCTGAAAAATCAACTATTTTGTAGGAAATTCAACAATTTAGTTAAATTTTTTTTTCTTTCTTGACTGAAAAATCTTTCTTGGTGGAAAAGTCAACTCATTTGTTGACAATTTGTCTTTTTGGCTTGAATATTCTTTGCATATTGAAAATTCAACTATTTTGTTCAAAATTCTTCTTTTTGAGTTAAAAATTCATCTCTTTTTGTAGAAAATCCATTTTTTAGGGTTCAAAAATCAAATGTTTTCCAACAAATATTTTTAGCTTCAAAACTCAACCCTTTTGTTGAAAATTCGTCTTTTTGGGTTAAAAATTCATTTTTGTAGACGGAAAATTCCCCTATTTAGTTAAAAATTCAACTGTTTTGCAGAAAATTCAACAATTTAGTTGATTTTTGTTCCTTCTTGTCAGAAAAATTTTTCTTGATGGAAAAGTCAATTCTTTTGTTGAAAATTCGTCTTTTTGGTTTGAATATTCATCATTGTCGTTAAAAATCATATTTTCGGGTTGGAAATTTAACTGTTTTGTTAAAAACTTGTCTTGCTGGCTTGCAAATTCCAACATTTTGGTTGATTTTTTTTTCTTTCTTGACTGAAAAATCTTTCTTGGTGGAAAAGTCAACTCATTTGTTGAAAATTTGTCTTTTTGGCTTGAATATTCTTTGCAGGCTGAAAATTCGACTTTTTTCGTTAAAAATTCATCTCCTCTGGTAGAAAATCCATCATTTTTGGTTGAAAAATCCACTACTTTATTAAAAATGCAGTATATTTCGACTTGAAATCATAGAAATATGGTATATACCTAAACTAATTATATTGAAAAGAATTTCTCCCCCTATTCTCCTTCAAAATCATCCTATTCCCCCCCGTTTTGAGAGCATTTTGGGTTGTGAAGTCTGTAATAATAATTAGTAGCGAAATCAATCGGCCATGTTATTGATTCAATGAAAAAAGAAAAGAAAAACAACAGCCATGCTATGGAAGCTTGCCTTCATCCGTCGTCTCGGGCAATGGAATCGCTTTCTTGAGCCACCAATGTGCGTACAGCCCCGAAGTGTAAACTTGATTTCCCTGAGGATGATTGTCACTTTCTTTTCTCTCTCGAACCTCGCCTCTATGAACTTTCTTCCCTGCTTGATGCGAGCACGGAACCGGTTGTGTGAAACGCTTTTGACTTATCTCATCGGGAGCAATTTCTGAAAAAGCTCCAGCACTCTCATCCAGTCTATCCGATTCAAACTCTCGACTCGAATCAAAATCGTCCTCCCCCTGCAAAGTCTCATCGGCAGCAAAAATTGGCTCACAATTGACGCTCGATTCACCCACACCCCACCTGGACACAACCGTATTAAAATCGACCGCCGCCGAGGAAACGGAACTTTCCCTCGGGGTCGAACCGAAAGGCGAACTACAAATACACTGGTACTCAAATTTGTTCTCGTCGTTTTCACTCTCACTGTGTGATGTCCGAACAGGGTCCGCGTATTTTCCCCGACAGTAGGATTTATAGGAAGAGTTGATTTCGGAGGAGTTGAAGTGACAACTATCAGCCATCCCGGAATCAGAAGACCGTAGACTCGTGGTTGGAATTAATCGAGACTCGGCAGCCATTTCGTTGAACGATCTCGGCCACTCGTCACTCGCTTCGAAGGCCTTCTTCTGGTCCAAGGATCTCCAGTTTTTCAGGTCGTCCTGGCCAAATCGTAGATTCACGGCTTCCGTCAAATTCTCGTTATCGCGAAACTGCGTTGCATCGAGATTCGACTGGAAACACTGAGAAGATGTGACAGTGGCTGGTAAGCTTTTGCTGGCTTCGAGGGAAAAGCGATCCTCGCTACTTTTGGAATTCGTCACGGCGAGTGAAGTGGAACTAGTTGGAGGGAGCTGGAGCTTTTGTGCCTCGAGGGGAGAATCTTCGAAGACGTATCGCACGTCCAGCAGCAATGTGGATTTGTGCAAGGGTCGCTTCTTTGTTTCGACGGGCCTCTCGTAATCGGAAGCTAGTGAACTAGTTTCTGATCGGTAGTCTTGACTGTTTGTGGGGTAAATATTGTAGGTCACGGTGCATTTTCTCATCTTTACGTGACTCAGGTCTGGTTTATAAATGTATTGCAAGTAAAGAAGTTTCTTCATTAACTCAGGGTGGATTATCTTTTTCCGCACGAGCCTGGCGTAATAGCGCGAAAGGCGCGTGAACGGAGGATGGGTGCAACTCACATGCGGCATCAACGTCGGGGAGCGCAAGAGGCCAAGGCCCTGCTCTTGCGAGAGAAGGTCGATCCACTGTTGTCGATCCTCTTTGTGGGTGCAGAACACTGTTATGTTCTCGATCATTGGACCTGGATAAATAATAATTAGGACCAATTTCTGACCAAATTAAACAAAGTGACACAACTACAGTCCTCACAGTCCCTATGGGATAAAATATAGGGATCAAAGGGTACTTTTTGTCACAGTCATAGGGTAATTTTTTCGCGCTCAAAGGGTAACAAATTCAGGATAAATTTATAAAACTTCAAAACAATTTAGTTAACACTTAACCCGTAAATCTGGGTCATTCATTTCCGAGCGAAAACTAAGTGACTGAGTTACTCTGTTGTTTATTTACAAAAATTGTTTAAATAATTTATTTTTATCTGAAAGTCTTTTGCATGTTTGTTGAGTAGAGACTTCATTTGTGGTCCCTGAATTTTTTCAGATTTTTCCTATCAGTGCAAATTATTGAAAAATGCGCTGAAAGTGAACGACCCAGGTTTACAGGTTAAAGGTGCCAAAAAAACGTTTACCGGTTAACTGTTAAATTAAAAATAATTCAAATGAATTGGAAAACAAATTTTAAATAAAAAAGTTCCATTCCTTTCCGTAAAATTAGAATGAATTTAGAGGAATTTAAGGTAAACGAGAATAATTCTATGAAATTCATAAAAATTCAAGGTGAATTTGAACAAAAATTCAAATGAATTGAAAACAATTAAAAAATGTGAAAAAGACTTCACTGAATTCAATAAATTTGAAATAAAGTTAGAAAAATTTAAGGGAATTCAAAAGAATTCGATGCAATGCCTATGAATTCAATATGGGATTAAAAGACTCCAGGATCAATTAAAAAAAACTTTTAAAAATTCAAAAAAGCCATTAATAAAGCCAAAGTAGAATTGAGTAAATCTAGAAAAAATACAAGTTTATTAGGAATTAGTGAATTCCAAAAAATAATTTAAAATCTCTTAAAATCATTAACACCCTACTAATTTCCAACAAAAAAGTGACTAGTGACTACAAAACCATTCAAAAGAATTCAAATGAATTGGCAATAATTGAAAAAATCGAAAAAATTCCATTGATTTCAGTAAAATTTCAGCGAATTTAAAGGAAGAATTCAAAAGGATTTAAAAGAATTCAGGATACATTAATAAGAATTCAGGATACATTAATAAAAATTAAGGGTGAATTCCAAATGAATTGCAAAAAATATTTGAAAAACTCTTAAAATTTTTAACACCCTACTAATTTCCAACAAAAAAGTGACTTGTGACTACAAAACCATTCAAAAGAATTCAAATGAATTGGAAATAATTTAAAAAATCGAAAAAGTTCCATTGATTTCAGTAACATTTCAGGGAATTTAAAGGAAGAACTCAAAAGGATTTAAAAGAATTCAGGATACA
>CAKNYM010049830.1:55611-67885 GCA_932195095.1 Andricus curvator
GATAAACTTATAAATTTTTAATACCCTACTAATTTCCAGCAAAAAGGCGACTAATGACTACAAAACCATGCAAAAGAATTCAAATAAATTAAAAATAGTTTTAAAAATCGAAAAAATTCCATTGATTTCAGTAAAATTTCAGCGAATTTAAAGGAAGAATTCAAAAGAATTTTAAAAAATTCAGGATACATTAATAAGAATTAAGGGTGAATTCGAAATGAATTGCAAAAAATATTTGAAAAACTCTTAAAATTTTTAACACCCTACTAATGTCCAACAAAAAAGTGACTAATGACTACAAAACCATTCAAAAGAATTCAAATGAATTGGAAATAATTTTGAAAATAAAAAAAATCCCATTGATTTCAGTAAAATTTCAGCGAATTTAAAGGAAGAATTCAAAAGGATTTAAAAGAATTCAGGATACATTAATAAGAATTAAGGGTGAATTTCAAATGAATTGCAAAAAATATTTGAAAACCTCTTGAAATTTTTGAAACCCTACGAAATCCCTCACTTCTTGTGAGTAAATTCTTTGAAATCCATCAAAATATTAAAATCCCTTAAAATTATTAAAACCATTGGAAATCCCCTGAAATTGTTCAAATTTCTTGAAAATGCCTTTAAATCTTTTTAAATACCCCAAAATATTTCAAAGTCTTTGAAATACCTTCAAACTATTGAAATAAAAAAAAAATCCTAAAATATTTCAAATCCTTTGACATCTTTTGAAATCCCTTCAAACTTTTTAAAGTTCTTGAAAACGCCTGGAAATCTATTACAATACCCTAAAATATTGCAAATCCTTGGGAATACCATTAAATTACTAGAATCAATTAAAAATTACTTCTAATCTTTTAAAATAACCTAAAATATTTAAAATCTTTTAAAATCTTTTAAAATCCATTGCATAAGTAGAATTGAGTAAATTTAGAATTCAAATGAATTAAAAAATTTAAAAAAATTTAAAAGAATTCAGGATAAATTAATAAGAATACAGGGTGAATTCCAAAAAAATAATGTCAAATACCTTCAAATCTTTGAAACCCTACAAAATACCTCACTTCTCGTGAATAAATTCTTTAAAATCCCCTAAAATATTATAAAATCCTGTGACATTCTATGAACTCTGATAATAATTCCCGAAATCCTGAAAAATTGATTAAAATACCTTCAGAGCCTTAAAAAACCCTTACAATATGTATCTTAAAACAGTATAGTTCCCGTAAAATCGTTCAATATCTTCCGAAATTCTAGAAAATTCTTTATCCTAAAATATTTCACATGCTTTGAAATCTCTTCAATTTAATGAAATTAATTTAAAAAATCCTTGGAATCTTTTAAAAATCCCTGAAATTCTTTAAAATCCCTTGAGACTTTTAAAAGCTCTTGAAAATTCCTTAGATTATTGAAATCTATTACAAATTTTCTGGAATCTTTAAAAATACCCTAAGATATTTCAAAATAATTCAAGACAATTCAGAAATAGGTATCGAATATATACTGAATAGAGATTAACCCATGGGTTAATTTATTAAAAGAAAAGTGACTAAAGTGATCATTCTATTTTAAAAAGTGACTACAATGAATTTATCTAGGGTGTCCAGCGATTCTTAAGAACAAAATTCAAGGTCTTTTCCAGGTTTTCAAGGGCAAGAAATCAAGTTTTTCCAGGCCTCCTTTTTTTACAATAAATAATGAATAGCCAACAGCCATACCACGCTGAAAAAACCAGTTCTCGTCAGATCACTAAAGTTAAGCAGCGTTGGGCGCGGTTAGCACTTGGATGGGTGACCATTCGAGAAAACTGAGTGCTGTTGGCACATCGTGGGTGTGGTGAACCCACACTTGTAGTTATTTACTACAAGTTTATCAACCTAGAAACACTACCCGAATCGGGTAGTGTCACGCCTACCCCGAAAGGGAAATGGCTTAATGGTATACATACACACATACAATGAAATAACCAATTATTATGGATGTGAAAAATGAGAAATTTCATTTTTTATTGTCCAACGATTTCTAAAGAAAGCAGAACCATATATAAACAAATTACCTAATTTTTTGTGAACGTTAGTCGTCTTTGTGAAATCTTGGGAAATATTTTAACATCTTTGTAAAAGACTTTGAATTTATCGAAATCTTTTTAAATCTTTGTGAATTCATTGCAAACTTACGAAGTATTTAAAATCTTTTTTTCAAATCACTGGAATATTTTTATTCTATGTGAAATCTTGTAAACAAATTTGAAATTTGAATATTTGTAATCTCTGTAAAATCTTCTAGAAAATTTTGTGACGGTTTAAAATCTTTGAAATGTTTTGAAATCTTTGAAATCTGGTATACGGCACCCTTGTTGAAATCTTCAAATTCTTAAAATCTTTTGAAATCCTTATGAACTCTTCGAAATATTTGTGAAATCTTTCTGAAATGTTGTAAAAAAATTTGAAATCGTTCAAAATCTTCCAAAGGTTTTGAAATCTTTGAAATCTGGTGTACGGCACCCTTGACATTTTTGAAATTCTTAAAATCTTTTGAAATCTCTATGAATTCTTTGGAATGTTTGTAAAACCTTTCCGAAATCCTTTTTATTCGATTGAAATCACGGGAATATTTTTAATCTTTATGAAATCTTTTGAAATCGTCTAAAAAAATTTGAAATCATTTAAAATCTTTGAAATTCTTGAAATATTTTGAAATCCGTATGAAATTTTTCTAAAATCATTTGTATTCGTTTGAAATCACGAAATCTTTGTGAAATCGTTTGAAATCTTTAAAAAATTGAAATCGCTTAAGTCCTTCAAATGTTTAGAAATCTTTGAAATCTGTTGTACGGCACCCTTGTTGAAATCTTTAAAATTCTTGAAATCTTCTGAAATCCTTATAAATTCTTTGAAATATTTGTGAAATCTTTCAGAAATCTTTTGTATTTTTTTTAAATCTCTGGAATATTTTTAATCTCTGTGAAATCTTCTAGAAAATTGTGTAATGGTTTAAAATCTTTGAAATGTTCTGAAATCTTTGAGACATTTGTAAAATATTTTGTATTAATTTGGAATCATTAAAATATTTCAAATCTTTGTGAAATCTTTTGAAATCCTCTAAAAAATTTTGAAATCGTTTCAAATCTTTGAAAACCTTGAAACATTCATGAAGTCTTCGAAATATTTAAGAAATTTGTGTGCAATGTTTAAAATATAATGTACATGCCTTTTTTGAATCTTTAAAATCCTTGAAATCTTTGTGAAACCTTCTAAAATGTTTTGCAACTTTTCAAAATGTTTTGAAATCTTTGAAATCTGGTATACTGTATCCTTTTTCAAATAATTGAAATCCTTTAAATCTTTTGAAATCTTTAAAAATAGTTTGTAACCTTTTGAAATCTATTCTACACTCAAAAACCGAGTGTCAACCTCTCGAAAAATCTAATGTATGGCTATAACTCATTCTAATTCTGAAATTGAATTAACATCGAAATTTTCAACTGATAAGTTTTATAATTTGTAAGTTAAATATGACAACAAATGTATATTTTAAAATTCTATATCAGCGGAGAAGAAATGAAAAAAACTATAATTATTCGCACTATTGAAGTATATTCACTGCCAGCTATAAAATAATTGGTACAGTCTACAAAAAGTGCCTTGAAATCTCTTTATTATTCTGTGATGAACAAACAGGGTGTCCAGCGATTTTTTGTAACAAAATTCAAGGTCTTTTCCAGGTTTACCAGGTCAAGAAATCAAGTTTTTGCAGGTCTCCTTTTTTACATCAAATAATGAAATAAACGTTTTTTATACATGCAAAAAATGAGGCATTTCATTTTTTATTGGTCAGCAATTTCTAAAGAAAGCCAAATCATAAATAAACAAATTCTACATTTTTTTTGAAATCACTGAAATCTTTGAAATCTTTTTGAAATCTGTGAAATCTCTTGAAATCTTCGTAAAATCGTTGGAATTTTTTGAAGTATTACAAACCTCAGTGAAAGCTTGAAATTTCCGTGAAATCTTTTGGAATTTTTTACAGCTTTTGTAAAATCTTTAAAATCCTTGAAATCTTTGAAATCTTTGTGTAATTTTTGGAATCTTTTGAAATCTTTTGAAATTTTTCTTTAATCTTTGTCTGCGAAATCTTTTGTGTTTGTTTGAAATCATTGAAATCTTTTAAAATCTTCTCAAATGTGTTGAAACCTTCTGAAATCCCTTAAAATCTTTGAAATTCATGAAATCTTTTGAAATCCTTATGAATTCTTTGAAACATTTGTGAAATCTTTCTGAAATATTTTGTATTCGTTTGAAATCACTGGAATATTTGTAATATTTGTGAACACTTTCTGAATTTTTTTGTAATCGTTTAAAATCTTTTGAAATCTTCTAAAAAGTTTTGATATCGTTCAAAATCTTTGAGATGTTTTGAAATCTTTGTGAAATTTTTCGAAATCTTTGAAATATTTGTGAAATCTTTTGTGAAATTCGTTTGAAATCATTTAAAATCATTGAAGTTCTTGAAATCTTTTGAAATTCTTATGAATTCTTTGAAATATTTGTGAAATCTTTCTGAAGTTTTTTGTATTCGTTTGAAATCACTGGAATATTTGAAATATTTGTGAAATCTTTCTGAAATGTTTTGTAATCGTTTAAAATCACTGGAATATTTGAAATCTTTTGAGATCTTCACAAAAAATGAATATCATTTAAAATCTTTGAAATGTTTTAAAATCTTTGAAATCTGGTGTACTGTCCTTGTTGAAACCTTTGAAATTCTTGTATTCTCTTGAAATCTTTATGAATTTTTTATGAAATATTTGAAACTTTTGTGAAATCTTTTGATATCTCCTAAAAAATTTTTTAATTGTTTAAATTCTTTTAAGTGTTTTGAAATCTTATAAATATGGTTTACTATACCACTTTAAAAATCTTTGAAATCTCTGAAATCTTTATGAAATGTTCGAAATTTCTGCGAAAACATTTAAATCTAGTGTACAACCCTTTTTAGAAACTTTGAAATCTTTTCGAAATCTTTCGAAATATTTGTGAAATCTTTCTTAAATCTTTGTTTGTCAAATTTTTTGTCTTCGTTGAAATCATTGCATTATTTGAAATTTTTGTGAAATCTCTTTAAATCTTCTAAAATATTTTAAACCCTCTTGAAATCGTTTCAAATCTTTGAAATTTTTTGAAATCTTCGAAATCTGGTGCACTGTACCCTTTTTCAAAATTTTTAAATCCTTTAAATCTTTAAGGTTTCAAAATGTTTGGGAACTTTTTGTGAAATCTTTTCTGAAATCTGGTGTACACTCAAAAATCGAGTGGTCAATATTCTATATAAGCGGAGAAAAAACTAAAAACTTATAAAATTATTCACATTATTAAAGTCTGTTCTTTGCAATCTATACAATAATTGGCACAGTCTACAAAAAGTGCCTTGAAATCTCTTTACTTATTCTGCAATAACCAAAAGATAAATTATATCTTGATAAATAAAAAAACTTTTCAGTAGAAAGATCTTTTCTGAATGAGATGTTTCTTTCATAATAGACTAAACGATTTTAATTACTCTTCCCATTTAAATAAAATTACTGTTTTAAAAGCAAAACAAAATTCAAATTCAAGGTTCTCGTGAAAAATTCAAGAAGATTTCCAGGTTTTCAAGGTTTAAAAAAAACTTAAGGAGAATTCCAGGTTTTCAAGGTTTTCAAGGTCGCTGGACACCCTGTTCTTTAAAAATTAACTAAAAAGTGATTTGAGAAAAACGTGACTAATAGTGACCGTATGGTAGTCCTGATAATTTTTTACAGTTACTTCTTACAGAAATTCCCTGATTTGCTACTTTTTTAAAAATCCCTGACACTTGAAAGCTTTGATCTCATTATAGATTTTTTTAAAGATACATTATGGGCTGCAAATAGGATACCATAGGGACCAAATCTTGAAAATAGGGTACTTTAGGGACCTGAACTGAATATAGGGTACAATTGGGATATATGGACCGGGCTGTGAGACCTGCAACTATTATTTCTCCCATCGAAATATATAAAATCAAAAAACCAGAATAACGAATAATGATCGATTACCTGATATTTCAAAAGCGTTTTTGGTTTCTTCTGTATTCTCTATTGGAACAACGTGAATCCCAGTCAGTGGAAGTTTTCCCTATTGAAAAGTAATATTAGCACAAATAAAATTATCTTAGTTTCCAACACAAGGTCTAAACTCACTGTAAAATGTTGAATTCAGGGCCTAAAATGTATCAGTTTTCAGAATACACACAAGCAAAAAAAACATTTTTTTAATTAGGTCGATAACAGGCTTCACAGGCTAAAATTCTCTAAAAACAAGAAAAATTTTAAGTGCTTTAAATTCCTAACATTTCAAGTAAAAATATTGAATTTTCAACAAAAGAGATGAATGCGTGATCAAATAGTTGAATTTTCAACCAAGAAGATTAATTTTTTACCAAGAAAGAGGTATCTTCAACAAAATACTAAAAAAGATCAATTTTCAATTAAAAATGGAAGTTAAATTTGCAGTTAAAAAAAAAGAAACGAATTTTCAGCAAAATAGTTAAGTTTCCAACAAAAAGTATGAGTTTTCAACTAAAATGATCAAACTTTATTTTAAAAAGTTATTTTTTAACAAAGTTGTTCAACTGTTAACCAAATAGACATTTCTACCAAAAATTTGAATTCTCAAAGAAAAATGTAATAGTTAATATTTAAACCTAATAAGATTTTAATTTAAAATGGAAAACAGTTGAATTCAACCAAAAAAGATGAATTTTTAACAAAATAGTTGAATCCACAACCCCAACAAATTTAGGTTCAACCAAACTGTTGCATTTTTAACCAAAAAAGTTCATTTTCAACGAAATGGTTGAATTTTCTACCAAAATAGGTGAATTTTCAACCAAGTTGATGAATCTTTAACTAAAAAAATTAATTTTTAACAAATAGGTTTAACTTTTAACCAAAAAGAGAAATTTAATTAAAAAACAGTTGAGTTTTCGAAAGAAAAATATGAATTTTCAACCGAAGAGTTGAATTTTCTACCAAAATAGTTGAATTTTCAACCCAAAAAAACGAACAAACTTTTTCAATTTTGAAGAAAATAATTAAATTTTTAGCCAAAAGATAGGCATTCTAAACCATAAATATAATAGTAGACTTTTTAATTTAAAAGAATTAACTTTAAACTAAAAAAGATTACTTTTCTACCAAAAGAGGAATATTCAATCGAAAAAGATGTTCAACAAAACAATTGACTTTTTATCCAAATTGTTGAAATTTCAAACCATTTGATGAATTTTTACCCAAAAAAATTAATTTTCAACAAAGAAGATCAACTTTCAACAAAATAGTTGAATTTTACACCAAAGAAGATAAATTCTCAACAAAATACATGAATATTCAACAAAGCAGCTACATTTTCACCCAAAAATATGAATTTACAACTAAAACCCTCAAACCTCAAATAAAACAGATTAATTTACAACCAAGCAGTGGCATTTTTAACCAAAAAATATTAAATTTTTACCAAAAGAAATTAATTTTCAAACCAAAGAACGAATTTTCAACCAAAAATCATTTTTCACTGAAGAAAAAAAATTGTTAACCAAATTGTTGAATTTTTAAGTCAAAAAGAAGAATTTTCAAACCGAAAATATGAATCTTCAACAAAGAATTTAATTTTCAACCCAATCGTTGAATTTTCAATCGAATAAATGAATTTTCAACTAAATGGATGAATCTTCAACCAAAAAATTAATTTTCAACAAAGAAGTTCAACTTTCAACCAAATAGTTGAATTTTCAACCAAAAAAATTAGTTTTAAGATAAAAAGATTAATTCTTGACAAAAAAATGTAACACAATATTTCAAACAAAAAAAGATTTTAATTTTAAATAAAAACGGTTGAATTCAACCAAAAAAGACGAATTTTCAACAAATCAGTTGCATATTTTTGACCAAAAAAGATGAAATTTCTACCGAAAGATATGAATTTTCAAATAAAAAAAAATGTTCAAAAAAAAGTTGAATTCTTAACCAATGAAGATTTTTCAGTGATGAAAGAAAAAAAAAATTCAAACAAATTGTTATGAATTTTCAAGCCAAAAATAAGATTTTATTAGAAAACAGTTCAATTTTCAACAAAAAAGTTTGTTTTTTTAAGTTGAATTTTCTACCAAAAGAGTTGCATTTTCAAACCAAAAACACGATTTTTCTATTAAAGAAAAACAGTTGAATGTTCGAACCAAAAATACGACTTTTCAAACGAATAGTTGAATTTTCTACCAAAATAGTTAAATTTTAAATACAAAGAGATGAATTTTCAATAAAACAGATGTATTTTCAAACAAAGAAGATTAAATTTCTACCAAAAGAAATAAATTTTCAAACTAAAAAACGAATTTACAAACAAAAAAGTTCATTTTCAACGAAATAGTTAAATTTTCTACCAAAATAGTTGCATTTTTAACCACATTGATGAATCTTCAAACAAAAAAATTAATTTTTAACAAACAAGTTCAACTTTCAACCAAGCTGTTGAATTTCCAACCAAAGAAGATAAATTCTCAATGAAATATATTATTTTCAACAATAATTTTTATTTTTTTGATTATTCAACAAAACAGTTACATTTTCACAAAAAAAAATGAATTTTCAACTAAAATTATGAATCTTTAACCTCAATCCTAAAAAAACAGATTAATTTACAGTCAAGCAGTTGAATTCTTAAACAAAAAACGTTAAATTTCTACCAAAGAGATGAATTTTCAAACTGGAAAACCAATTTTCAAACAAGAAAGATTTTTCAGTAAAGAAAAAATATATGTTGACCAAATTGTTGAATTTATAAGTCAAAAAGAAGAATTTTCTATAAAACAGTGGAATTTTCAACTCGAAAATATGAATTTTCAACAAAGAGGTTAATTTTCAACCAAAAAGTTGAATTTTATAGAATTTAGTAGAATTTTCAGCCAAAAAATCTGAATTCTCGAAAAATAATTCTCAAGCAAACAACATTTTTATTTTAAATCAGAAACAGTTGAATGCAGGGTGAATTTTTAACAAAATAGTTAAATTTCTGCAAAAAGAAAGTTAATTTTTAACCAAAAATATTACTTTTCTACCAAAAAACACAATTTTTGAACCAAATAGATAAATTATCAACTAAAATAATGAATCTTCAACAACAACAAAAATTAGTTTTGAAATAAAATGATTAATTCTCAACTAAAAATGTAAGTTGATATTTCACCAAAAAAGATTTTAATTTTCAATAAAAACCAGTTGACTTCAACCAAAACAAAAACGAATTTTCAACAAATTAGTTGCATATTTTTTACCAAAAAAGATGAAATTTCTACCGAGAGATATGAATTTTCGAACCAAAAAATGAATTTCAAATCAAGAAATATTCTTCAGCAAAGAAAAAAAATTTTTGAACCAAATTGTTGAATTTTTAAGTCAAAAAGAAGAAATTTCTTCAAAACTCTGGAATTTTCAACTCGAGAATAGGAATCTTCAACAAAGAATTTTATTTTGAACCAAATAGTTGCATTTTTAGCCAAAAAGATGAATTTTCAACTAAATTGATGATTCTTCAACCCAAAAAAAATTAATTTTCAACAAAACAGTTAAATTTTTAATAAAAGAAATTAAATTTTAACTAATACGATAAATCTTCAATCAAAAAAATTAATTTTTAACCAAACAGTTAAATTTTCAACCGAAGAGATGAATTCTCAAACAAAAAAGGCCAATTTTTACAAAAATACATAAATTTAGAACTAAAAAAGATAAAATTTCAACCGAAAATAGAATATTTTACTTTTCAAGTAGAAAATTAAATTTTCAACCAAAAAAAAAACAGGAATTTTCAACAGAAAAGTTCAGGGTGAATTTTTAGCCAACTAGTTAAATTTCTACAAAAAAGATGAATTTTCAACCATAAAAACTACTTTTCTACCGAACTTTCAAAAAAAAAAGTTAAATTTTCGACCAAAGAGATGAATTTGTCAACTAAAATCATGAATCCTCAACAACAACAAAATTGTTTTTAATAAAAAGATTAATTCTCAATTAAAACTGTAAGTTGATGTTTCAACCAAGAAAATTTTTTTATTTCAAATAAAAAACAACTGAATTCAACCAAAAAAGACGAATAATACTATATTTGTTTGAGCAGAATTTAAAACTAGTGCAACAATTTATGAAACGGAGCTTTTTACAATTTCTCGGGTGATATTATTATTAAAAAATGCAAAAAGTTTCAGATTCAACTTAATTCAATTAAAATATCTTTCTTATTTGTACCGATAGCTAACAATAACCTTACATATTTTGTTAAAATAATAATTTTTAAAACTGAATCATTCGTAAATTAATACCGCTATAGGATCAAAAATTTTCACAGAAAACGTATTTCATATTCCTTTATAAAATATTTTAAATAGAGATCAGGGGAAAGACTGTGAAGCCTGCGATAAGTAAATAGGAATTTTGATAATTTATAGACTAAAAAATAATAGTTTAAATAAACATTAAAGTTTATTTTTATACTAGGTTAGACAACTGGAAATTTTACTTAGAAAATAAAGTTAAATTTCCAATACACACTTTTAAATCCGGACTATGTAACATTTTAGGCCCTGGTTGAATTAATAATTATAAAACATGTACTCTTCAAACTAAAAAAAAAAGTAATTAAACAGGGTGTCCAGCGATTCTTAGAAATAAAATTCAAGGTCTTTTCCAGGTCTTCTTTTTTTTACATCAAACAATGAAATAACCATTTGTTATACATGTTAAAATTTGAGCCATTTCATTTTGTATTGGCCAACAATTTCTAAAGAAAGCAGAACCATAAATAAACAAACTCTTAATTTTTTTTAAACATAAGTCGTCTTTGTGAAATCAATTTGAATATTTTAAAATCTTTGTAAAGCCATTGAAATCCTTGAAATCTTTGCAATCTTTGCGAAATATTTGAAATCTTTGTGAATTCGTTGAAGTCTTTTTAATTATTTAAAATATTTTGGAATCTTCTAAAATTTTTGTAAAATCTTTGAAACCTTCGTTTACCACGAATAAAAAAAAACATAAACAAAATAAAAATAAATAAATAATAAATAATAAATGAACATAAATGACCTCTTTTTTTCTCATCTGTTTGGGTCCGGGTTCTGCGAAAATTCAAATTTAATATATGAAAAATAGATTTTTTTTATACAAATTATTAATAAAGTTTATAATTCTTTCGTAAAATAGAGTCAAAGTGCCAGTCATTCAGTTTGAAAAGAAAAAATTTTTAATCATCTTTCTTTTGGTTGAATTCAACTGTTTTTGATTAAAATTTTATCAGTTGAAGTTTCTTCTCTTTGGTTGAAACTATTTTGTTGAAAATTTCTTTTTGTTTTATTTTTGGTTAAGAACTGATCTTTTTTATTTGAAAAATTACATGATTTGTTGAAAATTCGTTCTTATTTGGTTGAATTCAACGGCTTTTAATTAAAAATACTTTTTGGTTCAAATATCAACTATTAAATTTTACGTTGTTTGTTGAAGATTAATCTCTTTGGTTTAAAATAAACTATCTTGGTGAAAATCATTTTTTTTAATTGATTACATGAAAATTTAACTTGTCCATTTCTGGTTAAAAATTCGCGTCTTTTAGTTTAAAAATGAACCATTTGGATGAAAATTCATGTATTTTATTGAAAATTCGTCTCTTTTGGTTAAAAATTAATCTTGATGTTTAACAATTAATCTTTTTGGTTGAAAAATCATTTTCGGGTTGAAAATTTAACTAATTTATAAATATTCGTTTTTCTTTTCTTGAAAATTGATCTTTTTAGTTGAAAATTCAACTAAAAAGATTCAAAAATTCAACTAAAAATTTAATTATTTTCTTCAACATTGAACAATTCCGTTCGTCTTTTTGGGATGAAAATTCAACTATTTTGGTAGGAAATTCAACCATTTCGTTGAAAATGAACATTTCTGTTGAAAATTCAAGTCTTAATCGAAATTTCATCTTTTTTGGTTAAAAATGCAACAGTTTGGTTGAAAATAATTTTTTTTTTGGTTGTGGATTCAACTATTTTGTTAAAAATTCATCTTTTTTTGTTGAATTCAACTGTTTTCCATTTAGAATTAAAATCTTATTAGGTTTAAATATTAACTATTACATTTTTCTTTGAGAATTCAAATTTTTGGTAGAAATTTCAACTATCCTATCTTTGAAAACCCATCTTGGTGCGTTACTATTTC
>CAKNYM010049830.1:77885-96931 GCA_932195095.1 Andricus curvator
AATTATTAATTATTTAGACAATGTTCATCAACATAACCAGAGCTTGGATATTTTTCAAGGAATAGGCACAATTTGTTTACGGAGTCAAAAAGTATGTCTTTCAGAAGACTCTTTTTCTATGTTTCTTTACAAATTCAGATTTTGGCTATTTTCAACGAATAGGCTAAATTTTTTTTATAGAATTAACCAAGAATATCTTTCCGATTACTTTTTTCTATGATGACATTGAAAGTCTTTCTGATGACTCTTTTCGATGTTGCTTTGTAAATTTGCAACAATTAATAATGTTTTAAACCATTTTCATTGAAAATTTATAATTTGTCTATGTTTTAACGAATAGGCTACATTTTTTACAGAATTGACTACGAATATCATTCCGATGACTTTTTTTATATGATGCTTTGTAAATTTCTAAGAATTATTAATTATTTAAACAATCTTCATGAAGAAATCAAGAACTTGGCCATTTTTCAACGAATAGGATCAATTAGTTTAGTGCATCAAGTTTTTTTTGGCAATTAAAAAAAAATTCAAAGTTTTGTTATTTATCAACGAACAGGCTTAGCTTCTTTTAACGGAATAAACTAAGAATGCTTTTGCGGTGACTGTTTGATATGAAACTTAGCACATTTGGAAGCATTATTAATTATTTAAACAATTTTTATAAACAAATTCAGAGCTTTTCTATTTTTCAACAAATAGACTCAATTACAAAAAAATTAACTAAGAATATCTTTGCGATGACTCTTTTCTATGGTGCTTTGAAAATTCCCAAGAGTTTATAGTTTGTCTATTTTTCAACAAATATGCTCAATTTGTTAAAAAAATTATCTAAGAATATTTTTGCGATGACTCTTTTCTATGGTGCTTTGAAAATTCCCAAGATTTCATAGTTTGTCTATTTTTCAAAAAATATGCTAAAAAAAAAAATTAACTGAGAATATCTTTGCGATTACTCTTTTATATGTTGCTTTGCAAATTCAAATTTTAAACAATTTTTGTGAGGAAATTCAGAGTTCTCTATTTTTCAAGGAATAGGCTTAATTTGTTCACGGAATCAACTAAGAATGTCTTTTAGATGATTTTTTTATGGTTGTTTTGCAAATTCCCAAGAGTTATTGATTTAAAACTAAGATTCTTTTAATAATAAATTTTGTTTTTCAACGAATAGTCTCAATGTTTTTACAAAATTAACTGAGAATGTCTTTGCGGTGACTCTTTTCTATAGTGCTTTAGAAATTCCCAGTAATTATGATTTATTTAAACAATTTTTGCAAGGAAATTCAGAGTTTCCTATTTTACAACGAATAGGCTTAATTTTTTTTAACGAAATCAACTAAGAATGTCTTTTCGATGAGTTTTTTTCATAATGTTTCGCAAATTCACAAGAATTATTAATTATTTCAAACTAAGATTTTTTTATAATGAATTTTGTTTTTCAATGAATAGGCTAAATTCTTTTACAGATTTAAATGATAATATGTTTGCGATGACTCTTTTCTATAGTAATTTACAAATTCCAAAGAATTATGATTTATTTATTTAAACAATTTTTGTGAGAAAATTCAGAGTTTGGTTATTTTTCAACGAAAAGGCTTAATTTTTTTTTAACGAAATCAACTAAGAATGCTTTGCAGGTGACTGTTTGATATTATACTTTGCAAATGTACAAGAATCATTAATTATTTAAACAATTTTCATAAACAAATACAGAATTTGGCTATTTTTCAACGAATAGGCTCAAATTTTTTTACATAATTATTTAAGAATATCTTTAGTTTGGCCATTTTTCACCTAACAGGCTCAATTTGTTTACGGAATCAACTTAGAATGCCTTTTCGATGAGTCTTTCCTACGGTACTTTGTAAATTTAAAATAATTATTGATTATTCAAATAATTTTCATAAACAAATTCAGAGTTTGGCTATTTTTTAGCTTACATTAAAACATAGTTGCAGCTATAAGCTTTTTAATAATAAGCACAACTTTTCTATCTGAACTATAATATTAAAATCAAAACCATTTGAACATTTTAAACAAATTCATTTTTAGAAGAAAATATATGCACAATATATCTAATGAGAATTAAAAACCCAGTACAAATTTTAATAATTGTAAAAGTTTTCATTAATTTCAGTCTTTATACTTTTTGTTAATTGCTTCCAGCACATTAATAATCTCTTCAATACAATGCTATTGTGCTTTTTAAAGATTTTTTGAAATAATTTTTCACATGCAATATACTTTCCCCTCATTTTTAGTGTGATGTAATAATAAAGCATTTTAATGAATTCATTCTGTGTTTTTTTCAATTTTTTTAAAATTTAGATAGCTTTGAAGCAAGTTTAAAAAAAATTTACAATTTCAACTACAAGTTGAAATTTTTTTATTATAATTATAAATAATGGAAAATTATGAATATTTAGCAATTCATTTTATGTTTATTTTAGTTGCATTTTCGACGTCTATGACTTATCTATGAATCATCAAAATGATTCCACCCTGGGCTAATTATTTTTAAAGACAAAATTACAAATTTTAATTAATATTTTGGCTCATTTCTTAATATTTCTTTTTAAGATTATAAAGCCTTACTTTTTTTCGATTTTTTTTTCTATTAGAATAATAAACAATACAAATTATAAAAATTTAGAAATTTCTTTTATTTTACTTTCATTTATATTTTCAAAGACGATTACATCCTTATAATTTTAACTAACAATAAAAAATTATGAACGTTTATAATTTTATTTTATTTAACTTTCAATTACATTTCCAAAGAATATAGCTTCCTTCCAATTTTAACTATTATTGCTATCTTAAACGATTGAAAATATGAATTCATCTGTCATATTTTTATGAGAAAACATTAAAATTTGAATTATTTTTGGAATTTATAGAAGTTTAGAAAATTTTAAAAAGGGGTTTACACTTGGCTTATTTATCTTTAAAGAAAATGGAGTCAACTAAGAATTTCTTTCCGGTGACTTTTTTCTATGCTTGATATATTCCCAAGAATTATTAATTATTTAAACAATTTTCATAAACAAATTCATAGTTTGGTCATTTTTCCACGAATAGAGTTTTGGGTATTTTTCAACAAATAGACTAATTTTTTTTACAGAATTAACTAAGAATATCTTTCCGATGACTTTTTTTATGATGCTTTGCAAATTTCCAAGAATCATTAATGTTTTAAATAATTTTCATAAACAAAATTGAGACCTTGGCATTTTTTCAACGAATGGAATACTTTAGTTTAGGGTATTAAGAAAGAATGTATTTCAAATAACTCTTTCCCATGATACTTTGCAAATATATAATAATTATTAATTATTTTAACAATTTTCATAAACATATTCAGAGTTTGGCTATTTTTCAAGAAATAGGTACAGTTTGTTTAAAAAGTAACTACGAATGTATTTCTGATGACACTTTTCTATGTCGCTTCGTAAATTCACAATAATTATTAACAATTTAAACAATTTCAATTAAAAAAATGAGATTTTGGTTATTTTGTAACGAATAGGCTTCATTTTTAATAGAATTAAGTAAGAATATCATTCCAGTGACTTTTTGCTATAATGCTGTGCAAATTTCAAAGAATGAAGCATTATTTAAACAATTTTGATAAACAAATCAAGAGTTTGGCTACTTTTTAAAGACTAGGCTCAATTTCATTGCGGAATTAATAAAGAATGTTTTTTAAATACCTATTTCCTATGATACTTTAAAAATTTATAATAATTATCAATTATTTAAACAATTGTCATAGACACATTCAGGACAGTTTGTTTACGGAGTCAACTAAGATTGTCTTTCCGATGACTCTTTACTATTTTTTGTAAATTTACAACAATTATTAATTATTTAAACAATTTCGATTACAAAATTTAGAGTTTGGCTATTTTTCAACGAATAGGCTCAATTTTTTTAAAAATTAGATAAGAATATCTTTCCGGTGACATTTTTCTATAGTGCTCTGCAAATTTCAAAGAATTAATTATTATTTAAACAATGTTGATAAACAAATTAAGAGTTTGACCATTTTTCAACGAGTAGGCTCAATTTTTTTTACGGAATCAATAACAAACGTTTTTCGGATAACTCTTTCCTATTTATATTCATTACTTTGAAAATTTACAATAATTATTAATTATTTAAACATGTTTATCAAAATATCCAGAGTTTAGCTATTTTTCAAGGAATAGGCACAATTTGTTTACGGAGTCCATTAAGTATGTCTTTCCGAAGACTCTTTTTCTATGTTTCTTTACAAATTCAGATTTTGGCTATTTTCAACGAATAGGCTAAATTTTTTTATAGAATTAACCAAGAATATCTTTCCCATTACTTTTTTTCTATAATGCTATGCAAATTCTTTATGATGACTCTTTTCTATGTTGCTTTGTAAATTTATAAGAATTTATAATAATTTAAACAATTTTCATTAAAAAATTTAGAGTTTGGCTTTTTTGTAACAAATAGGCTACACTTTTTTGACAGAATTAACTAAGAATATCATTCCGATGACTTTTTTGTAAGATGCTTTGCAAATTTCCAAGAATTATTAATTACTTAAACAATTTTCATAAACAAATTGTGAGCTTGGCCTTTTCTCAACGAATAGGATAAATTAGTTCAGGGTATCAAGAAAGAATGTGAATCGAATAACCATTTTCTACGATACTTTGCAAATATACAATAATTATTTCAACAATTTTCATAAACATATTCAGATTTTGGCTATTTTTCAAAGAATAGGCACAATTTGTTTACGGGGTCAACTAAGAATATCTTTCCGATGACTCTTTTCTATGTTGCTTTGTAAATTTACAATAATTTTTAACAATTTAAACAATTTTCATACAAAATTCAGAATTTGGCTATTATTCAACGAATAGGCTCAATTTTTTGGCAGAATTAACCAAGAACATCTTCCCGATGACCTTTCTATGATGCTTTGCAAATTTACAATAATTATTAATTATTTCAACAAATTAAGAGTTCAGCCATTTTTCAATGAATGAGCTCAGTTTTTGTTTACGGGATCACCAAGAATGTATTTTCAATAACTCTTTTCTACGGTACTTTGCAAATTTACAATAATTACTATTTATTCAAACAATTTGTATAAACATATTCAGAGTTTGGCTGTTTTCAAGGAGCAGGCTCAATTTTAACAGAATTAAATAAGAATATATTTCAGATGCCTTTTTTCTGTATTGTTTTGCAAATTTACAAGATTTATTAATTATTTAAACAATTTTCATTAAAAAATTAAGAGTTTGGCTATTTCTGAAAGAATAGGCCCAATTTGTTTCCAGAATGGACAAAGAATATATTTTCAATAACTATTTTCTACGATACTTTGCACATTTACAATAATTATTAATTATTTAAACAATGTTCATAAGCATATTCAGAGTTTGGGCATTTGTCAAGGAATAGACAAGATTTGTTTCCGGAGTCAACTAAGATTGTCTTTCCGATGCTCTTTTCTATGTTGTTTTGTAAATTTACAAGAATTATTAATGATGTAAACAAATTTGATGAAAAAATAAGAATTTGGCTATTTTTCAACGAATAGGGTGAATTTTTTTACAGAATTAACTAAGAATATCGTTCCGATGACTTCTTTCTATTATGCTCTTCAAATTTCCAAGATTTATTAATTATTTTAAATATTTTCATGAACAAATTAAGAGTTTGGCAATTTATCGAAGAAACCCTGCCGTCAAACCTCCTGCTCGACATTAATTGAAACCGAGGTTAAAACGCAGCGAATACACAACTCGGTCGTATACGTCGCAGATGGTCATCCATCCGAGTGCTATGCACGCTCGAAATGGCTTGACATCTGGACTCTTCTCGATTCGAGATCATTTACTGTGTATTTCTATGAAAATTTGTACGCGCCGACATTTTATAGGTTTTTTTCCGAAGTTGCATGAAAATGTTTAGAGTTGCACAATTATTTATTCTGCATCGTGAGAAGGTATCCATGCGAAGCCGTGTACAAATGAAAATTATTGAAGTAAAAATTAATGTAATGGTATTTTATTGAACTTCATTTCCAAATAAAATAATTACATGTAAATAAATTGGTCGCGCGCGGAGCGCGCGTATGAGCCTCTAGTTTGGTTAAAAGTTGAACAACTTTTTTAAAAAATAATTTAAAAAAATAATAAAGTTTAATCATTTTAGTTGAAAATTCATACTTTTTGTTGAAAACTTAACTATTTTGCTGAAAATTCGTTTCTTTTTTTTAAAGTTAATTTTTTTAACTGCAAATTTAATTTCCGCTTTTGATTGAAAATTGATATTTTTTATTATTTTGTTAAAGATACCTCTTTCTCGGTAAAAAATTAATCTTCTTGGTTGAAAATTCAATTTCGGGTTAAAAATTGAACTGATTTATCAAAATTTGTTTTTTTTTTCTTGAAAATTGATCTTTTTAGTTGAAAATTCAACTATGTGTTTGAAAATTGAATTTTTTCAGAAAATTATTCTTCTTGTTTATAAATTCATCTTTTTGATTGAAAATTCATTATTTTTGGTTGAAAATTTAAGTATTTTGTTCAAACCTCCTTTTTTTGAAACAAAATTATTTTTTTTAACTGAAAATTGAACTATTTCATTTTTTGTTACAAATTTTTTTTTTTAGTTGCAAATTCATTTCTTTCGATGAAAATTTAACTATTTTATTGAAAATTTGTTTTCTTTTTGTTCAAAATTAATTTTTAAACTTAAAAATTAAGTATTTCATTTAAAGTTCGTATTTTTTTGTTTAAATTCAACTGTTTTTTTATTTAATATTAAAATATTTAAAATCTTTTTTGGTTGGAATAAGAAATATTCAATTTTTTTGTTGAAAATTCATCTTTTTTGGTTCAAAGTTATACTATTTTGTTAAAAACTAATTGTTTTGGTTGAAGATTCATTACTTTAGTTGAAAATTTATCTCTAAGGCTGAAAATTCAACTATTCTATTACAAATTTCGCTTTTTTTTTGTTGAAAATTAATTTTTTATCAGATAATTTAGCTGTTTCATTTTTGGTTGAAAATGTTTTCTTTTTTAGTTGAAAATCCACTTTTTTTTTCGAATTGAACTGTATTGTTGGAATTTCAATTTTTTTATCTGAAAATTCCATTTTTGGTTGAAAATTGATTTTTTTAGTCGAAAATTTAACAATTTTGTTGAAAATTCGTTTTCTTTTAGTAGAAAATTTACATTTTTTAGTTAGAACTTCAAATATTTAGTTGGATATTTATGTATTTTGTTGAAAATTTGCCTTTCTAGTAGAAACTTAATCCTTCTTCTCTGAAAACTTATCTTTTTGGTTGAAAATTGAACTATGTATTTCATTTTTGGTTCAAAATTTATCTTTATTAGCTGAAAGCTCTACTATTATTTATTATATATAGTATAGTATTTTACTTACTATTAAAATATTTTAAATCTTTTTCGGTTGGAATATCAAATATTCACTTTTTTTGTTGAAAATTCATCTTTTTTGGTTCAAAGTTATACTACTTTGTTAAAAAGTAATTTTTTTGGTTGAAAATTCATTCCTTTAGTTGAAAATTGATCTCTATGGTTGAAAATTCAACTATTCTATTAAAAATTTCGCTTTTTTTTTGTTGAAAATTATTTTTTTATCAGATAATTTAACTATTCCATTTTTGGTTGAAAATGTTTTCTTTTTTAGTTGAAAATTCACTTTTTTGTTGCGAATTGAACTATATTGTTGGAAATTCAATTTTTTATCTGCAAATTTCACTATTCCATTTTTGGTTGAAAATTTATTTTTTTATTAGAAACTTAATCCTTCTTGTTTGAAAACTCATCTTTTTGGTTGAAAATTGAACTTTGTATTCCATTTTTGGTTCAAAATTTATCTTTATTAGCTGAAAGTTCTACTATTCGGTAAAATATCAAATTTCTTCTCTTCAAACTGAATGAATTACTCTTTTACTTTATTTTACAAATAAACTATAAACTTTTATTAATAATTTATATAGAAAAAGCTATTTTTTATTTATTAAATTTAAGTTTTCGCAGAACTCGGACCCGAACAGATCGCGCACTCTGGTGTTCATTGTTGAAATTGAAATTCCTTGTTGAAAATCTTGAAATCCTTATGAATTCTTTTGAATATTTGTGAAATCTTTCCGAAATATTTTGTATTTGTTTGAAATCATAGAAATATTTAAAATCTTTGTGAAATCTTTTGAAATCTTCAAAAAAAAAAGTGAAACTTTTAAAATCTTCAAAATGTTTTGAAATCTTTAAAACTTGGTGTACTGTCCCCTTTTTGAAATCTTTGAAGTTTTTATATTCTTTTAAAGTCTTTATGAAATCTTTGAAACTTTTATGAGATCTTTGAAATACTTGTGAAACCTTTTGTATTAATTCGAAATCATAAAAATATTTAAAATCTTTGTGAAGTCTTTTGAAATCTTCTAAACAAATTTGAAATCGTTTGTTTATACACTTGTTTCGTCAGTTAATAATTTTTATAATTTGTAAGTTGAATATCACCAAAAAATGTATACTTTAACATTCTACATTAGCGGAGAAGAAATACAAAATTTATAGAATTAATCACAATATTAGAGTCTATTCATTGCAATCTATAAAATAATTGGTACAGTCTACAAAAAGTGACTTGAAATCTCTTTATTTATTCTGTAATAAACAAAAGATAAATTATATCTTGATAAATAACAAACTTTTCAGTAGCAAGGTTTCTTTTAAACGAGATGTTTCTTTTCATAATAGAGGAATTCCATGTAAAATCATCTGAGTAATTTCCTATTGTGAATAATTAAACAAAAAAGATCTTAATATCATTAAAAACACCAAAGTTATGAAAGTTTAAGGAAAAAAGGACCGAAATTTTCAATTTTAAATATCTCCCAAGTTTACTGATTTTTTCAAAAATTATTTTAGGATTTTTCTTTCAACACCTACGAGAACGGATACTAAAATTTTGATCAAAATTACTAACAGGCCTCACAAGTCCCTATGGGATAAAATATAGGGACCAAAGGGTACTTTTCGTCATGCTCATAGGGTACTTTTTTCGCGCTCAAAGGGTAAAAAATTCAGGATAAATTTATAAGACTTCAAAACAATTCAAGTAAAATTCCAACGAATTCGAATGAATTAGAAACAATTTTAAAAATCAAAACAATGCCATTCATTTCCGTAAAATTGGAATGAATTTAGAGGAATTTAAGGGAAACGAGAAGAATTCGGTGAAATTAATAAGAATTCAAGGGGAATTAAACAAAAATTTAATGAATTGAAAACAATTTTAAAATATGAAGAAACTTTTATGAATTCAGTAACTTTGAAATGAGCTTAGAAAAATTCAAGGGAATTCAAAAGAATGTTATGAAATGCCTAAGAATTAAAGGTGAAGTTAAAAGAATTCACGATGAATTAAATAAAAACTTTTAAAAATTAAAAAAAAATCAATTGAATTAGGTATAATTGAATAAATTTAGAATAATTCAAGCGAAGCAAACAAATTCAAGGGGATCCCAAAGAATGCAGGGTGAATTTCAAAAAATAATTTCAATTCTCTTCAAATCTTCCAAACCCTACTAATTTCTAACTAAAAAAAGACTAATAACACAATTTAAAAAAATTCAAATGAATTGGAAAAAGTTTTAAAAATAGAAAAAATCCATTTATTTCTGTAAAATTTGAATGAATTTAGAGGCATTTAAGGGAAACGAGAAGAATTCGGTGAAATGCATAAAAATTCAAGGTGAATTAAAAAAAATTCAAAAGAATTTGATGAAATGCCTAAAATTTTAAGGTAAGGTTTAATGACTTCAAGATGAATTAAACAAAAACTTTTAAAAAATCCATTGACCTGAGTAAACTTGAGTGCATCTAGAAGAATTCAAAAGGATTTAAAAGCATTCAGGATACATTAATAAGAATTCAGGGCGAATTCCAAATGAATTGCCAAAAATATTGGAAAATCTCTTAAAATCTTTGAAACCCTACGAAATCCCTCACTTCTTGTGAATAAATTATTATTATTAAAATGATTGAAACCCTTGGAAATACCTTGAAATACCTATGAGTATTGAAATAAATAAGAAAATTCTGGGAATCGTAAAAATTTGCTAAAATATTTTAAATCCTTTGAATCTTTTGAAATCCCTTGAAACTTTTTAAAGCTCTTGAAAATGCATGAGAATCTTTTAAAATACCCAAAAATATTTAAAATCCTTTGAAATCCTATTAAATTACTGAAATCAATAAAAAATTTCTGTATAATCTTTTAAAATAACCTAGAATATTTCCAATCCCTTGAAATCATTTGAAATGCCTTGACATTTTTTAAAGCTCTAGAAAATGCCATGGAATTTGAAATTGAATTAATATGCAGAGCCAATTAAATAAAAACTTATAAAAAATCAAATGAATTATGTAAAATTGAGTAAATTTATAAGAATTCTAATGAATTAAAAAATTCAAAAGAATTTTAAAGAATTCAGGATAAATTAATAAGAATTCAGGGTGAAATCCAAAAAATAATTTTAAATTTCTGCAAAATCTTTAAAACCCTACGAAATAACTCACTTTTCTTGAATAAATTCTTTAAAATCCACTAAAATGTTATTAAATCTCTTAAAATTATTAAAATCAATTAAAAATTCCTTGGAATCTTTTAAGATTTCCTAAAACATTTAAAATTCTTTGAAATTCTAGAAAATACCTCACTTCTCGTGAACAAATTTTGTATCCACTAAAATATTATAAAATCTCTGTAAAATTCTGTGATGATATTTCCTGAAATCCTGGAAAATGTATTAAAATACATTGAGAGTTTTAAAATCCCTTAAAGTCATTGAAATCTTCGGAAATCTTATAAAATAACGTGAAATTCTTTAAAATATCTTACGAACTTATTTATAAATCCTGTAAAATCGTTTCATATCTTCCGAAATTCTAGAAAATTCTTTATCCTAAAATATTTCAAACGCTTCGAAATTCCTACAAATGAATTAAATGAATGAATAATTCCTTGGATTCTTTTAAAATTCCCTAAAATATTACAGATTCTTTCAAATCCCACTAAACTACTAAAACCAAATACAAATTACTTGAAATCTTTTTAAATAACCTAAACAGGGTGGACGATTTCAATTTTTTTTTTTTTTTCAAATTTTAAATTCCCGGTCATTTCCCGGTTTTCCCCGGTCAAGTTTTTCAATTTTCCCGGTCAACTCAAAGTAACATATTTATATTTGCCGCAAAACGCAAACATTTATTTTAATTCATGACGTTCGTTCTAAACATCTTTTAACACAACAGAGCAAAACGTTGCAAAATAAATGAATTTTGAAAAAAATACTTAAATTATCCACTAAAAAATATCAATTTTTTACAAAAAAATGGAATAGTTAAACTTTCAGTTGAAAAAATTAATTTTCAACAAAAAAAACGGATTTTCAATAAAATAGTTCAATTTTCCACCAAAGTGATGAATTTTCAAATCAAATTATGAATCTTTATCTGGAATAGTTAAATTTTAAACCAAAAAGATAAATTTTCAACTAAAATGATGAATATTTAACTGGAACACTCGAATTTTCAACCAAAAAGACGAATTTTTAAAAAAGATTACATTTTAAATAAAAAGATTAATTTTCTACCCAAAAATACAATTTTTCAACCAAATACATTAACTTTTAAAGAAAGGTTTGAAGTTTTAATAAAAGAAGACAAATTTTCAACCAAATAGTTAAATTTTGAACTGAAAAAATAATAATTTTCAATTGAAAATGGAATAGTAACATTTTTAGTTTAAAAAATTATTTGTAAACCAAACATAAGAGTTTTCAACTAAAACAATTAATCTTTAACTAAAATAGTTCAATTTTCAAACCAAAAAATTAATGTTTACTAAAAAAAGATAAATTGTCAACCGAAACTTTAATAATTAAATTTCAAGTTAAAAAAATTAATGTTTAACCAAACAGATGAATTTTCAACAACAGCTATGGAATTTTCAATTGGAATAAGTTAAATTTTCAGTTAAAAAAATTAGTTTCAACAAAAAAAAACTAACTTTCAAAATAATAGTTACATTTTCAAACAAAGTGATGAATTTTCAAATAAAATTGTAAATATTTAACTGCAATAGTTGAATTTCAAACCAGAAAGATGAATTTTTAACTGAAATGATGAATCATTAACTAGAATAATTGAATTTTTTACCAAAAAGATTCATTTTCAACCAAGAAGATTAATTTCTACCAAAAAAGACGAATTTTCAACTAAGGAAGATAATTTTTCAACCAAAAATTGAATAATCAAATTTTTTGTCAAAAATGAATGTTCAACCAAAGACATGAATTTTGAACTAAAATTATTAAATATTCAACTGGATTAATAGTAACATTTTCAGTTGAAAAAAAAAAATTTCAACCAAAAAACATCCAAAGAAAAAACAAATTTTCAATCAAACAGCTCATTTTTCAACCAAAGAAATGAATTTTTAATTAAAACAATGGATTTTAGACTAAAAAAAAAATTAATTTTTAACAAAAGAGCTTAACTTTCAACCAAATAATTTTATTTTAAACCTAAAAGATTGAATTTTCAACTAAAATAATATATATTTGCCTGGAATACTTGAATTTTTAACCGAAAAGAAGAATTTTTAAACAAGAAGATTAACTTTCAAAGAAAAATAAGATAATTTTTTACCAACAGAAAATCGATTTTTTAATAAAATATATGAATTTTCATCGAAATAGTTAAATTTTCAATTAAAAAGACAAATTTTTATCCAAATTGTGGAATTCCGAACTTGAAAATTTTAATTATCAACTCAGAATGGAACAGTTAAATTTTCGTTTAAAGAAATTAATTTTCAACCAAACTGGTGAATTTTCAAATAAAATGATGAATCTTCAACTGAAATTATGAATCTTTAACTGGAATAGTCTAATTTTATGCCAAAAAGATGAATTGTCAACCATAAAGTTTAATTGTCTACAAAAATAGATGAATTTTCCACAAAGTACATACATTTTCAAACAAATAGTTTAATTATTAAATGAAAAATATCAATTTTCAACCAAATAGTTGAATTTTCATCAAAAAAAGATAAATTCATTTTTAACAAAAGTTTAACTTTTAACCCAGTAGTTGAATTTCTAACTAAAAAACGATGAATTCGCAACGAACAATGTAAAAAAAAATTCTATTATAATTCAGAAATATTTCTTCTTTGAAATTCTACTTCTACTCTGAAAACTGCTTGAAGTACTTTTATTACCTAAAATTTAGAAGAGGGAATTTTCAAATTGTGACGAATTCTGACTTGAAAGAGGGATGTTTAAAAATTCCTTTTTTCTCAATCCGAATTATAATTCCTTTAAAAAATTCCCATTCCATGTAAAACATTCCCTGTTCCAAGTGAAATTATATTTCTTGAATTTTGCTATGATCCGAAGTAAATTCCCGGTTTTTAAATTAAATTCCCGGTCATTTCCCGGTTTTTTCCCCGTCAATAAAATTCCAGGTCCTTTCCCGGTCAAGTCGCCACCCTGAGGTACCAAATCTTGAAAATAGGATACTTTAGGGACCTTGAGTGAATATAGGGTACAATAGGGGATATATGGACCGGTCTGTGAGGCCTGTACTAACAATAGCTGAAATTCTTCAGATGATTTGACACGGAATTGCTCAATAGACTAAAAGATTTAAATCACTTTTCGCATTTCAATAAAATAACTGGTTTAAAAGCAACACAAAATAATTCAGATTCAAGTTTCTCGTGAAAAATTCAAGAATTTCTAGGTTTTCAAGGTCGCTGGACACCCTGATAAATGATAAAGATATTTCTAATGTCGGAAAAAACTTATTATAAAATACCTCGTATACAAACGAACTCATCCTGGAACTCGTACTCAGAACGAGCAAAGTTGTAGGAAAAAGGACAAAGTATCGGTCACGTCGTTCAGCTCCCATGACTAAAGTCACAGGACCAACGTGTAAAATATCGCCTAAAGAATTAAGCTCTTCTCCTTCCCAACCTTTGATTCCACTCGTCAGAATCTGTAGGGCAAGTTCCCTCTGTTTACGTGCTGATGCGCATTGTTCCTGAAAATATATGTACAAAGTTATAAATAATTTTGCTTATAAATAATAATTTCTTGGTGAAGAGATAAGATTAAAAATTCGAAAAAAGCTGAAGAAAAGCATACATTGATTTCGCGATAGACACAAACACTGCGCTGTGTGTCTCCCCTATCAGGATGATTTTTTTCCGTGTGCCTCTCCAATTCTTGCAGCATGGCAGAGTATTTGTCGAGTCTACGAAAAGGTTTGCTAAGGCCTGTTGTTAAAACTAAAATACCGGGACTTATAGCACCACTGCGTTCCATAAATTCATTTAATTCATCCCTGGTGGTGAAATAAAAAAGATTAATTTCCGTTCTCTCGGGTAGGATTTTGAAATTTCAAAATTCATTAATGATTTTATCGAATCCATTTCAAATCAGACAGGTTCTGCATTTGAAGTCACAGAATTTCACAGGGACGAAATATGTAGTTTTTTAGAGGAAATTAGGCGATACCAGACTTGACGGCCCAAAATGATCTCAAAATATTTTCAACAAAATAGTTGAATTTTCAACAAAATAGTTGAATTTTCAATAAAAAAGGTGATTTTTCAACAAGACTTGAGTTTTCAAGCTAAAAACTTGAATTTTTTAGGAAACATTTGACTTTTAAACCAAAATACAGTTAAATTTCGAATCCCAAAATAAAATTTTTCTACAAAACAGTTGAATTTTCAACAAAGAAGTTAATTTTCACCCAAATTGATGAGCTGTTGAATTTTCACACAGAAAATATGAATTTTTTTACGAAAAGTGTTGAGTTTTGAATCCCAAAATATCAATTTTCAACAAAAAAGATAATTTTCAACAAAATGCTTGAAGCTTTTATAAAATTGTTGAATTTTCAAACAAAGATAATTTTTCTACCAAACAGTTAAATTTTCAACCCGAAAATATGAATTTTAGACAAACATGTTCATTTTCAACCAATTAGTTGATTTTTCCATCAAAAAAGATGATTTTTTCAACAAGAGACTTGAGTTTCCAAGCTAAAAAGTTGAATTTTCTACAAAACAGTTGAATTTTCACCCCAAAAATATGAATTTTCTACCAAAATAGTTGAATTTTTAGTCATAAAATATAAACTGTCCACAAAAAAGATCACTTTCAACAAAATGCTTGAAGTTTTTATAAAATTGTTGAAGTTTAATTTTCAACCCGAAAATAAGAATTTTCGACAAAAAAATTAATTTTCAACCAAATAGTTGATTTTTCTACCAAACTGGTGAAATTTCAAGCCAAAATGACGAATTTTCGATAAAAATGGTAATTTTCAAACAAATCTTTGAATTTTCAATCAAAAATGATAATTTCTCAACAAAGGACTTGAGTTTTTAATTAAGTTAAGAAATTGCATTTTTTAGAAAACATTTCACTTAAAAAAATAAATAAAGTTTATTTTTATCATTTCAAGAAATTTTCGACAAAAATGTTCATTTTCAACCAAATAGTTGAATTTCTAACTAAAGAAGATCAATTTTCAACAAAAAATGGAATAGTTGAATTTTCAGTTCAAAAATTCTCAACAAAAAATGTAATAGTTGATACTTCAACCAAAAAGATTTTAATTTTAAATAAAAAACAGTTAAATTCAACCAAAAAAGGTGAAAAACGAATTTTCAAAAAAAGAGTTTAATTTTCAACAAAGAAGTTAATTTTTACCCCGAAAATATGAATTTTCTACCAAAATAGTTGAGTTTTGAATCCCAAAATATAAATTTTTAACAAAATGCTTGAAGCTTTTATAAAACTGTTGAATTTTTAAACCACAAAGATGACTTTTCTACCAAACAGTTAAATTTTCAACCAAAAAATATGAATTTTAGACAAAAATGTTCATTTTCAACCAAATAGTTGATTTTTCGATCAAAAAAGATGATTTTTCAACAAAAGACTTGTGTTTTCAAGCTAAAAAGTTGAATTTCTTAGAAAACCTTTGACTTTAAAACAAAAAAAAAGACAGTTTAGTTTTTATCATTTCAAGAAATTTTCGTCAAAAATGTTCATTTTCAACCAAATAGTTGAATTTTTAACTGAAGAAGATAAATTTTCAACCAAAAATGGAATAGTCCAATTTTCAGTTAAAAAATTATTTTTCAAACAAAAAGATGAATTTTCAACTAAAATTATGAATCCTCAACCTTAATTCTCAAACAAAACAAATTAATTTACCAATTTATGTAATTTGCTGAAAATTCGTCTTTTTTAGTAGAAAATTAATCTTCTTGATTGAAAATTTAACTAGTTGGTTAAAAACGTATATATTTTGTTGGAAGCTCATTTTTTTGGATTGGAAATTCAACATTTTGGATGAAATTTTTTTTATTTATTGACTGAAAAATCTTTCCAAATTGAAAATTTGTTCTTTTGATTTGAAAATTGATCTCTTTTGGTAGGAAGTGGATTTTTTTATAAAGATTTTGGTTGAGAATTCAATTGTTTTCTTGGAAATTCGTCCTTTTCGTTCCAATTAAACTATTTTTGATTTAAAATGAAAATATTTTCCTGGTTGAAATAGCAACTATTACATTTTTGGATGAGAATTCATCTTTTTTTGTAAAAAATTTATCAATTTGGTTGAAAAAGTCAACTATTTAGATTAAAATTCACTTTTTTGTTAAAAATTCATATTTTTGGGTTAAAAAAATGAACTATATTGCAGAAAATTCGTCTCTTTTGGTTTTAAAATTATCTCTTGGTAGAAATTTCATATTTTTTCGTTAAAAATGCCAGTGCTTGGTTAAAAATTAATCTGTTTTGTTTAAGGATTGAGGTTGAAGGTTCATAATATTAGTTTAAAATCCATCTTTTTGGGTGAAAATATAAACGTTTTGTTAAATATTCATGTATTTCGTTGAGAATTTATCTTCTTTGATTGAAAATTCAACTACTTGGTTGAAAGTTGAACTTATTTGTTAAAAATTAAATTTTTTGGTTGAAGATTCATAAATTTGGTTGAAAATTAAACTACTTTGGTAGAAAATTCAAGTATTTCGTTGAAAATTAACTTTTTTGTTGAAGAGTCAACTCTTTTCTATTTGAAAATTCGTTTTTTGGTTTCAAAATGCATCTCTTCTGGTAGAAACGTTATCTTATTTGGTTAAAAATACAACTGTTTGGTGGAAAACAAATTTGTTTTGGATGTGGATTCAATTACTTTTTAAATGAAAATTTGTCTTTAACTTTTTTTTGTTTAACTGTTTTTGATTTAAAATCTTTTTCGGTTGAAATATCAATTGCGCATTACATTTTTCGTTGAGAATTTATCCTTATTGGTGGAAAATTAAAGTACCTGGTTGAATTACTTGTTTGAAGGATGAACTACTTTGTTAAAAATTCCTTTTTTTTTGTTGAAAATTCACCTGTTTGGTATAAAACAAAATTTTTAACCGAAAATTTAACTATTTCATTTTTTATTTAAAATTGATTTTGCTGAATATTCAACCACTTGGTTGACATTTCAACTATTTGGTTGAAAATTAACATTCTTGTCGAAAATATGAATTTTCGGTTTAAAAATTCAACAGTTTTGTAGAATATTCGGCTTTTTGGCTCGAAATTAAAATTTTTTGTTGAAAATTAATATTTGCGGGTTGAAAATTTTACTGTTTTGTAGAAAAGTTATCTTTGAGACTTATCAATTCAACAATTTTATAAAATTTAACTTAAAAATTCAACAATTTTATGACAAATTCAAGCATTTTGTTGAAAATTATCTTCTTTGTTGGAAATTTATATTTTGGTATTCGAAATTCAACTATTTTGGTTGAAAATTCATATTTTCGGGGTGAAAATTCTACTGCTTATCAATTTAGTTCAAAATTCCACTATTTAGTTGAAAATAATTTTCTTTGTGTAACATTCAACTCTTTCTTGAAAATTCGTTTTTCATCTTTTTTGGTTGAATTCAACTGTTTTTTATTTTAAATTAAAATGCTTTTTAGGTGAAGTATCAACTATTACAATTTTTGTTGATAATTTATCTTTGATGTTTGAAAATTAAAAAAAGTAGTATTTTTTTAAAGTATTTTTTCATTAAAAAATTAAAATTATTAAAAGTAAAAAGTTGAACTACTTTGTTAAAAATTCATTTTTTTTGTTGGAAATTCATCTCTGGTTGAAAAATAATTTTTTAACTAAAAATTGGACTATTCCAATTTTGGTTGAAAATTGATCTTTAGTTAAAAATTCAACTATTTGGTTGAAAATTAAATTTTTTGTTGAAAATTCATCTTTTCGGGTTGAAAATTAAACTGTTTTATATAAAAGTCATCTTTGTGGCTTAAAAATTCAAAAATTTTATAAAAACTTCAAACATTTTGTTGGAAGTGATTTTTGTTGTTCAAAATTTACATTTTGGAATTCAAAATTCAACTATTTGAAAAATAATCTTCTTTGACTGAGTACTAAACATTTTGCTGAAAATTCAACCATTTGGTTGAAATTTCAACAATTTGGTTGAAAATTAAAGTTCTTGTTGAAAATATGAACTTTCGGTTTAAAAATTCAACTGTTTTGTAGAAAATTTGGCTTTTTGGCTTTAAATTTCAATTTTTTGTTGAAAATTCATATTTTCGGGTTGAAAATTTAACTGTTTTGTAGAAAAGTTATCTTTGTGACTTGAAAATTCAACAATTTTATAAAAACTTCAAACATTTTGTTGGAAGTGATTTTTTGCTGTTGAAAATTTACATTTTGGGATTCAAAATTCAACTATTTGAAAAATAATCTTCTTTGGCTGAGTACTCAATTATTTTGCTGAAAATTATTTGAAAAAAAATAGTTGAAATTTCAACTATTGGGTTGAAAATTAACATTCATGTTGAAAATATGAACTTTCGGTTTAAAAATTCAACTGTTTTGTAGAAAATTTGGCTTTTTG
>CAKNYM010049830.1:96941-118113 GCA_932195095.1 Andricus curvator
CTTTCGGTTTAAAAATTCAACTGTTTTGTAGAAAATTTGGCTTTTTGTCTTTAAATTTCAATTTTTTGTTGGAAATTCATATTTCCGGGTTGAAAATTTAACTGTTTGGTAGAAAAGTTATCTTTTTGCCTAGAAAACTCAATAATTTCATAAAAGCTTCAATCATTTTATTGAAAATTCAACTCTTTTTTTGAAAAATATTTTTTCAAATTTTTTGGTTGAATTCAACTGTTTTTTATTTAAAATGCAAATTTTTAACTGAAAATTTGACTATTCCATTTTTGGTTAAAAATCTTCTTTAGTTAAAAATTCAACTACTTGGTTGAAACTGAACATTTTAATCCAAAATTTCTTGAAATGATAAAAATTAAACTGATTTTTTCTTTAAAACACCAAATTTTTTCTAAAAAATTCAACTTTTTAACTTGAAAACTCAATTCTTTTATTGAAAAATTATCTTTTTTGATTGAAAATTGAAATATTTGGTTGAAAATTAACATTTTTGTCGAAAATTCATATTTTTGGTTTAAAAATTCAACTGTTTTGTAGAAAATTCGTCGTTCTGGCTTGAAATTTCACCAGTTTGGTAGAAAATTCAACTATTTAGTTGAAAATTAACTTTTTCGTTGAAAATTCATATTTTCGGGTTGAAAATTAAACTGTTTTATAGAAAAGTCATCTTTGTGGCTTAAAAATTCAACAATTTTATAAAAACTTCAAACATTTTGTTGAAAATTATCTTTTTTGTTGGAAATTTATATTTTGGGATTCGAAATTCCACTATTTTGGTTGAAAATTCATATTTTTGTGGTGAAAATTCAACTGTTTTGTAGAAAAATTCATATTTTGGGATTCAAAATTCAACAGTTTTTTTTTGGTTTAAAAGTCAACTTTTTTCTGAAAAATTAAACATTTTAGCATGAAAACTCAAGTCTTTTGTTGAAAAATCATCTTTTTTCATTGAAAAATTAACTATTTGATTGGAAATTAACATTTATGTCATAATTCATATTTTCGGGTTGAGAATTTAACTGTATGGTAGAAAAGTTATCTTTGTGGCTTGAAAATTCAACAATTTTATAAAAGCTTCAAGCATTTTGTTGAAAAAGATCTTTTTTGTTGAAAATTTATATTTTGGGATTCAAAATTCATCTATTTTGGTAGAAAATTAATATTTTCGGGGTGAAAATTCTACTGCTTATCAATTTAGTTCAAAATTCCACTATTTAGTTGAAAATAATTTTCTTTGTTGAACATTCAACTCTTTTTTGAAAATTCGTTTTTCATCTTTTTTGGTTGAATTCAACTGTTTTTTATTTTAAATTAAAATGTTTTTTAGGTGAAGTATCAACTATTACAATTTTTGTTGAGAATTTATCCTTGATGCTTGAAAATTAAAAAAGTAGTATTTTTTATATTTTTTTAGTATTTTTTCATTAAAAAATTAAAATTATTAAAAGTAAAAAGTTGAACTACTTTGTTGAAAATTCATTTTTTTGTTGGAAATTCATCTCTGGTTGAAAAATAATTTGTTAACTGAAAATTAGACTATTCCAATTTTTGTTGAAAATTGATCTTCAGTTAAAAATTCAACTATTTGGTTGAAAATGAACATTTTTGTCGAAAATTGCTTAAAATGATGAAAACTAGACTGTTTTTTTTTTTTTGGTTTTGTTTAAAAGTCAAATGATTTCTAAAAAAATACAACTTTTTAACTTGAAAACTCAATTTTTTTGTTGAAAAATGATATTTTTTGATCGAAAATTGAAACATTTGGTTGAAAATTAACATTTTTGTCGAAAATTCAACTGTTTGGTAGAAAATTCGTCGTTGTAGCTTAAAAATTCAAAAATTTTATAAAAACTTCAAACATTTTGTTGGAAGTGATTTTTATTGTTGAAAATTTACATTTTGGAATTCAAAATTCAACTATTTGAAAAATAATCTTCTTTGACTGAGTACTAAACATTTTGCTGAAAATTCAACCATTTGGTTGAAATTTCAACAATTTGGTTGAAAATTAAACTTCTTGTTGAAAATATGAACTTTCGGTTTAAAAATTCAACTGTTTTGTAGAAAATTTGGCTTTTTGGCTTTAAATTTCAATTTTTTGTTGAAAATTCATATTTTCGGGTTGAAAATTCAACTGTTTTGTAGAAAAATTCATATTTTGGGATTCAAAATTCAACAGTTTTTTTTGGTTTAAAAGTCAAATGTTTTCTAAAAAAATTGAATTTTTTAGCTTGAAAACTCAAGTCTTTTTTTGGAAAATTATCTTTTTTTATTGAAAATTTAAAATATTTCATTCCCGAGAGATTCTGCGACTTCAAGTGTAGAACCTGCCTGATTTAAAAGTGGATGCGATTATTAATTAATTGTAACATTCTTATAATAACCTGTAACGATCCAATATGCAAACTGCTTGAGGGTGACAATTGCAGTAAGTAGAATGTATCGATTTCAAACGAGGTGCAATCGTCAAAAATAAATTTCCGACTCTGGCGTCAGCACCTTGTAACAAAGCACTATCTAAATTTGAAAGAAGACGCTGATGAGTCTCTAATACTTCATGTATGTTTCCGATTAACTGCTTGTATTCTTCTTTCTTTAATCTAAAAGTTGATCAAAAAAATTAACTTATTAGACAACAAAATCCAAATGAAATCATCCGAATATTTTTCTTCGAGGAATCCAATTAAAAAAAAGGGTTTAGAATTATTTAACTTACATATTTGATGCCTCAAGAGGTTGTAAAAAGTTTGTCACTAAACCCTGGAGTTCAGCAACATTGGCCCTCTCTGAGTCAATTATATCCTTTAATACTATATCACGATTGAGTTTCTGATGAATTGGTAATTCGGGAGGCGACTTTTCTGGCGAAAGTTTCACTGACGTGTGTCCCGGTTCTAGGAAAAAAAGTTTTTGGGTAATTTATTATCAAATTTAAGTTTTCTACAATTTATTTAAAGAACAATTTAGAATTAAACATTTAAAAAAATTGTTGGTAAAAAATATAAATCCACGATATCACTTATAAATGTAAAATAACAAATAAAATTCAGGCCTCACAGTCCCTATGGGATAAAATATAGGGATCAAAGGGTACTTTTTGTCAAGCTTATAGGGTACTTTTTTCACGCTCAAAGGGTTACAAATTCAGGATAAACCTATAAGATTTCGAAGCAATTCAAGTTAAATTCAAAAGAATCCAAATTAATAGGAAAAATGAAAAAAATCAAACAAAATTCCATTGTTTTCCGTCAAATTTGAATCAATTTAGGGGAACTTACGGTAAATGTGAGGAATTCGATGAAATTCATAAAAATTCGAGGTGAGTTTGAAAAAATTCAAATGAATTGAAAACAATTTAAAAATACGAAAAAACTTCATTGAATTCAGTAACTTTGAAATAAGCTTAGCAAAAATTCAAGGGAATTCCAAAGAATATGATGAAATGGCTAAGAATTCTAAGTGAGGTTAAAATACTTCAGGATCAATTAAATAAAAACTTAACATTTTTTTTTAATCCATTGAATTAAGTTGAATTGAGTTAATTTAGTAGAATTCAAGTGACGTAAAAAATTTCAAGAGAATTCCAAAGAATTAAACAGAATTCAGGGTAAACAATTTGAGGGAATTTAGTGGAATTTGAGAGAAATGAGAAGAATTCGATGAAATTCATAAAAAATGAAGCTGAATATAGAAAGCAATCAAGCGAATTCAAAACAATTCAAAAATATGAAAAAAATAATTGAATTGAGTAAGTTTGAAATCAGTTTAGAAAAAATTAAAGAGGATTTAAAAGAATTTGATGAAATACTTAAGAATTTAAGGTGAGTTTTCGAGACTTGAAGATGAATTAAACAAAAACTGTTTAAGAATCCACTGAATTGAGTAAAATTGAGTGAATTTAGAAGAATTCAAAAGAATTCAGGATTAATTATTAAGAATGCAGGGCGAATTCCAAATGAATTGCAACAAATTTACGAAATTCCTTACTTCGCGTGAATACATTCTTTGAAGTCCATTAAAATCCCTCAAAATTATTAAAACCCTTGGAAATCCCTTGAAATTATTTAAGTCTCTTGAAAATGCCTTGGAATATTAAAATACCCTAAAATATTTCAGTCTTTGAAATCCCTTCAAACTATTGAAATAAATAAAAAAAATTCTGGGAATTACGAGATATCAACAAAATAAGTGAATTTTTAACTGAAAAAGATCAATTTTCTAGCAAAAATAAAATAGCTACATTATTGATAAAAAATTCATTGTCAACAAATAAAAAGAATTTTTAACAAAATTTGTTAAATTTTGAACCAAAGAAATGAACTTTTAACTAAAATGATGCAGTTTCAATCATAAAAATGAATTTTCAACCAAATAGTTCAATTTTCAACCAAAAAGGTTATATTGTTAGTTTTTAACCAAATAAAATAAATTTCCAACGAAATAGTTCAATTTTCAACCAAAGAGATGAATTTTCAACTAAAAAGATTGAATGTCCATAAAAAAAATTTCGACGAAAAATTGAATAGTTAAAAAAATTAATTTTCAATAAAAAAACTAATTTTCAAGCAAAGAAATGCAATTTCAACCAAAAAAGTATTGAATTTTCAAGCAAAAAGGTTATTTTGTTACCAAAAAAAAGACAAATTTTCTACAAAATAGATGAATTTTCAAATAAAAAGGATGAATTTTGAACCAAAAAGATTAAATGTCTATCAAAAAAGGTCGACGAAAAATGGAATAGTTAAATTTTTAGTTTAAAAAATTAATTTTCAATAAAACAAAACTAATTTTCTACCAAAAAAGAATAATTTTTAACAAAATACATGGATTTTCAACCAAATATTTTGATTTTTAATGAAATGTTCAAATAAAAAAGTTCATTTTACCAGAAAAAATATAAAGATTTAATTTTCAGTTAGAGAAATAAGTTTTTAAGAAAATAAAATAAAATTTTAAAGAAATAGTTAAATTTTCAACCAAACAAGTGAATTTTCTATCAAAAAGATTAAATTTCTATAAAAAAAAATTCGACAAAAAATTTAGTTAAAAAAATTAATTTTCTATAAAAACACTAATTTTCAATGAAAGATAAATTAATTTTCAATAAATAACTAATTTCCTACCAAAAAAAAGAATAATTTTTAACAAAATACATGAATGTTCAACCAAATATTTTTATTTTTAATGGAATTTTTGACCTAATTGTTGAATTTTCAACCAAAAAGGTGAATTAGTTACCAAGAAGATTAATATTCTACCACAAAAGACAAAGCTTCAACAAAATACAGAAGTTTTCAAACAAATAGTTGAATTTTCAACTGAAGAAGATTAATGTTCAAACGAACATGATATAGTTAAATTTTCAGTTAAAAATGTATGTTCAAATAAAAAAAAAATAATTAAACCAGAATTGAACCAAAAAGATTAATTTTTAATAAAATACGTGAATCTTCAACCAAATAGTTGAATTTTCAACTGCAGGAGGTAAGTTGTTAACCAAACATAGAATAGTTAAATTTTAAGTTTAAAAATAATTTTAAAAATGTTATAAAATCGCTAAATTGTAACAAAGTAGTTCCACTTAGGAGATTTTATTCTAAATAAAGGGTAATTAGTGCGCAATATTCTAATCTTTTTAAATTCCCTAAAATATTTAAAAGTAAAAGCTCTTGAAAATGCCTTAGAAGTTTAAAAAATAGTTTAAAATCCTTTCAAATTGTTAAGGTCTATTAAAAAATTATCGGAATCTTAAAAAAAAAACCTGAAATATTTCAAAAGAATTCAAGACACTTCAAAAATATGTCCTGAATTGAATAGTGATTAACCCATGAGTTAATTTATTGAAAGAAAAGTGACATAGGGTACGATAGGGACCAAATCTTGAAAAAAGGGTACTTTAGGGATCTTAACTGAATATAGGGTACAATAGGGGATATAGGGACCGGTCTGTGAGGCCTGAAAATTATATCATTTTAAGCAAATTTAAAGTAGTTGTTTTGCCAAAAATCTGGTCTCTGGGGATATTTTCTTTAATTTTAAGAACTGAAATATTATCATATTATTATGAAATAAAGAAGAAGATATTTATGAAATAAAAAACATTAATTTTTATGAAAAAAGATTAAAACTTACGAAAAATAAAAATTATTTCAACAATAGTTTTTGTAATTGAATTTGTTCTAACTGTCGCTTCTTACTATTTTTTGAAAAATGATTAAGTATTAATAATGACTTATTATTTAAGAGAAAACATTCCCTACAACTCTGAGGTTCCCTTTTTTGTAAAAGCAATATAATCTTAAAATATAGTTATTTGGTAAAAAAATGTTCTCTTATAAAAAAATTGTTTTAACGATTTCAGCGCAATTTTTAAATTAAAATATTAAATTATTATTAAATTTTTTTTATTATTTTATACTTGACATTTGATCAAATATTTTTGTATACTTGATTTTTGATCAAATATTTGAATATTTGATAATTGATGAAAATTGATATCTTAACTTCAGAATTATTATATATTATTTTTGTGCAATAAATAGGCAATCAAACCATTGCAGTTTTATTCAAAAAATACTAATTTTAGACGAAAAACACTAACATAACGTAACGAAAAATTGTTTTATTATCATATCGTTTTCGAAAAAATCGACTTTTTTCAATTTGTCTATGGATTAAAATGTTTATTTATTAAATCTTATGTAAAATTATGTAAATATTAGATTTTCAACAATTATAATCATTTTTGTTTAAAAACATATATTTTCGATTAAAAACGCCAACGTAACTTTTTATTAATTTAAATTAAATTGATTAATTTTATCGTTTTTTCAAAATCTAATGATTTTTTTACTAAAAATGCCGATTTCTGGTGGAAACGCCAACATAGACTAAAATTGCTGAAAAGTTGTGAATCTTCTTTGAAGCCTAATTTAAAAAAAATTAGAAATACCAATTTCGGACGAAAAACCCTGAGATATACCAAAATTATTGAAAGATTCTAAATTTTTGTACAAATTATAATGATTTTTGTTTAAAAATACCAATTTTCAATGTAAAACGCCAAGGTAACTTAAAATTGTTAAAAAACTATTAATCTTCTTTGAAATCTAATAATTTTTTAAAATAAAAATGAGTATTTCTGACGAAAAACACTAACAGAATTCGATA
The DNA here is from genome assembly GCA_932195095.1 of Andricus curvator. Lineage (NCBI taxonomy): Eukaryota > Metazoa > Arthropoda > Insecta > Hymenoptera > Cynipidae > Andricus > Andricus curvator. The sequence continues at coordinate 104,124 of CAKNYM010049830.1, forward strand.
TTGTTCAAGCTTGTAAATTCTAATATTTTAAATAAAAATCATTGGATTTAAATCTAATGAAAAAAAATTTGTAAATGTGCTTTGAAATCCAATAATTTTTCATTAAAAATATTAATAATTTAAAAAACTAACATAACATAAGAAAATTGTTTGGAATTTTAAATCTTCTTCGAAATCTAATAATTTTTGTTTAAAATAACTAATTTCGCGTGAAAACTGTTATGTTTTAAACTTTTTTGTAATTAAAACGATTAAAAAAATTTTTTTAACTGACCGCTTTTTAAAGTAGAAGTTACATTATTAGAAGTTATATTAAGATAATGCTATATATTACAAAATAGTTATTTTTTAAATTAAAACATTTTGAATTAAAACATTTCAATTTTTAATGTTAAAGTCTGTAAATTGTTTAATTTTGAATATATTCAGAATCGTCTTGTAAAATAAATTATTGTTCCATGTTTAATACTCGAACAACAGTTAATTTTTGAAAATAATTATTTAATTTGTATTGACATTTGATCAATTTAAAACGTTTTTTTTATCAAAAATGTTTGGTTTCAAACGCTTTTAATTTTAATTGTTTAAGCCTTCAAACCGGCATTTTAAAATTCTTTGAACCGAAAATGTACACTTAAAAACAAAGACCGGTCTTTTATTATTTATTCGCAAAATGTATTAATTTTGATAGATTGTTAAATATTTTACCAGGGCTTTGGGCTAAAATGAAAAATGTTTAAAGTAAAAGATTTTAGAATAACGGATTGTAAACTGAATGAATTCATAATTGAAAAAGTTCATGAATTAACTTAATAGTTTTAAAAAAAATTGAAATCGAACTTATTTTAAATTTTATTATATCAAGTAATATGAAATCTGTAATATATTAAGAGATTGGATAAATTTTTCTTTTAAAAATTTGTAAAATTCCCGGTCCAAAAAAAGATTCACTGTCCTTTCCTGGGTTTTCCCGGTCCCGGGAATTTGCTGTTTTTGTTCTTCGGAGCTTAGAATTTGTTTTTCAAGTTTTCTTGCTGTAAAATAAATTGTCAGTAAAATAAAAATAATAATATTAAATTTACCTGGAATTCTGTATTCCTTAACATAATTTGAAGGAAACCATCCTGTTTTTTCTTGAAAAGTCCCTTCCCACCAACCTCCATCGTCAGTCTGTGTTATAGTTATAATATCTCCTTTCTTAAAGCACAGCTACGAAAATCAATAATTACGTATTAACGAAAATACCACATCCAGGGCTCGGACTCACTTCAAAGATAAAAAATAGTGTCTATAGTATAGTCGCATTAATTTAAAAAAAATGGCATGATTATTGAAAAAATAATAAACTAAAACGTGTTTTTTTTCAGTTTCTAGCAGGGATTCAATTAATATGTTTAATTTGGAAAGCTTTGACAAATTATATTACAAGATATTCATAAATATATTAGTACTATCCATTAATTAAATAATACTAAGAACTAAAAAAAAAAATTAAATTTTTAGTTTTATTTTAGGATTTTTAATATTTTAGGAATTTTTTAAGGTTTCAAGAAAATGAAAAAAAAATTCTTCAGGTTCCTAGGAAACATTAAAATTATTTTTTATTTTTGAAAATTAATGTTAGGAGAATATTTAAAAAGATTTAAAAACATTTCAATTACTAAAGTAAAATGAATGTGGGCACTATATTGAATTCAATTTAAACCGCAGCAGATTCCTAAATTTTCAAGCAAAAATATTGCATTTTCAACAAGATAGATGAATTTTTAACCAAATAGTTGAATTTTCAACTCAAAATATTAATTATCTACCAAAAAGACGATTTTTCAACAAAATACATTAATTCTAAACCAAATATTTGAATTTTCAACTAAAAAAGATAATTTTTCTACTAAATAGTTGAATTTTGTACGAAAAAAGATCACTTATTAACCAAAAATGGAACAGCTAAATTTTCAATTAACAAAAATTAATTTTCTATAACAAAAATTGTTCAATTAAAGTGATGTTTTCAACTGAAATGATAAATCTTCAACTGTAATAGATGAATTTTAAACCCAAAATATGAATTCTTAACAAAAAAATTAAACTTCCGACTAAGCATGTAGTTTTATTTTCAACTAAAATGATCAATTTTCAACCAAAAAGCTAAATTTTTAATCAAGAAGATTAATTTGTACCAAAAACGACGAATTTTCAACGAAAAAAGATCAATTGTCAACCAAGAACTGAATAGTTAAATTTTCAATAAAAAAAATTCAACCAAACTGAGGAATTTTCAACTAAAATTATGAATCATTAAACCAAATAAAATAATGTTTAACAAAACAGTTTAACTTTCAACCAAGTAATTGAATTTTCATTCTAAAAAATAAGAATTCTAAACAACAGAAAAAAATGCAAATAAACAGTTGATTTTTCAAGCAAAAAGATGAATTTTCAACCAAGAAGAATTAATTAATTTTAAACTAATAAAGATGAATTTTCAAACCAAAAAATCGAATTTTCTATCCAACAAGACGAATTTTCAACAAAAAAGTTGGATTTTTAATTAAAAAAGATTACTTCTACTAAATGATTAATTTTTGATCCAAAAAGACAAATGTTCAACAAAAATTTTCAAGAAAATAAATCAATTTTCAACCAAAAGAGATGAATTCTGAATCAAAAATATTTTAATAGACTTTTCAGTTAAAAATAATTAACTTTCAACCAAAAAAGTTGAATTCTCAAATCAAAAAGACGAATTTTCTACCCAAAAAACGAATGTTCAACAACAGTTAAATTTTAGATTGAAGAAGATCGTTTCTACCAAAAGATTAATTCTCAATCCTAAAGAACGAATTTCATATAAAAAAATACTAATGTTCAACAAAACAGTTAAATATTAAATAAAAATATATTACTTGAACAAAAAGTTAATTTTTACCAAAATAATTGAATTTTCTATCTAAAAAGACGAATCTTCAACAAAACAGTTGAATTTTAAATTAAAAAATATTACTTCTACCAAAAGATTAATTTTCAATCCAAAAAGACGAGTGTTCAACCAAAATTTTCAAGAAAATAAATTAACTTTTAAACAAAAAAGTTGAATTCTCAAATCAAAAAGATGAATTATCTATCCGAAAAAAGGAATCTTGAACAAAACAGTTAAATTTTAAATTAAAACAGATTACTTCTACAAAAAATTAATTTTCAATCTAAAAGGACGAATTTTTCATCCAAACAGACGAATGTTGAACAAAACAGTTGAATTTTAAGTTTAAAAAGATTACTTCAACTAAAATAGTGGAATTTCCTATCCAACAAGATGAATCTTCACCAAAAAAGATAACTTTTTGCCAAAATATTTAAATTTTCTATCCAAAAAAAGGAATGTTCAACAAAAAGTTAAATTTTACATTACAAAAGATTACTGCTACCAAAGTTAATTTTCAATCTCAAAAGACGAATTTTCAAGAATATAATTCAATTTGCAACCAAAAGAGATGAATTCTGAAAAAAAATATTATGTTAATTAAAATTAACTTTAAAATTAATTAAAAAAATTAATTGAACTTTACAATTCCCAATTAACTTTAAACCAAAAAGATGAATGTTCAAACAAATAAGACGAATTATCTATAAAAAAAAGGAATGTCTAACAAAACACTTAGATTTTAAAATATTGCTTCTACCAAAAGATTAATTTTCAATCCAAAAGAAGGAATTTTCTATCCAGAAAGACGAATGTTCAACTAAACATACAAATTTTCGATAAAAAATATGACTTTGAACAAGATAGTTAAATTTTCAACAAAAAGAGATCAATTCTGAATCTAAAATATGATAATAGACTTTTTCATTAAGAAGAATTAACTTTAAAAGAAAAAATAAATTTATAAACCAAACAGACGAATTATCTATCCAAAAAGGGAATGTTCAACAAAATAGTTACATTTGTAATAAAAGAATATTACTTCTACCAAAAGCTAGACTTTTAATCCAAAAACACGAATTTTCTATCCAAAAAGACAAATGTTCAACTAAACAGATGAATTTTCGATGAAAAATATGACTTTTTAACAAAATATTTGAATTTTCAAGCAGACAGTAGAATTTTTAGCTAAAAGAGATGAATTCTGAACCAAAAATATAATAGTAGAATTTTCAATTGAGAAGAATGAACTTTCAAGCAAAAATTCTTTTAAAAAAAGGGGGGGAAAGAGTTTGAAGTCTGCAATAGGATGGTCCAAATTCTTTTTTTCTCGAGTTTTTATGCATATCGCCCGGAAATTTTTTCGAATCCACACAAAAATAAATCCATTTCTTCTGTTTTGAAAAAAAAAAATATATTTAATGATATATTTAACGCGTATTTCCCATAAAAAAAATACTTTTATGTAAATTTAATTCAGAATCATCCATATTAGCTAAATCGAGTTGAAACCCAAAATTTATTTTCAAAATTAGCCATAGAATACGAATAAAATATTTCTTTTCAAATATCACTCTCATATGTATGTTTTATAGGGTCCCAAAAAAACCCCATAAGTGAAAAAATGGGTTATGCGAGTTTTTAGCGCTAATTATGATTTTTTGCGGTTTTTTAAATGCAAATTGTTTCTAAAACATAAAATAATACTTTATACAGATAATTATATTTCTACATAAATTGTTTCAACAATTTATTATTGTTTTTAGTAATTTTTTCTTAGAATGGAGATAAAAAGTCGCGGTTTTTTCAAAAAATTTCCACTTTTTGTCCAATTTTCAATTAGAGTGAGTTAATAGTTAGTTAATGTTAACAAACATAATTGTTCGAACAATTTATTATTACTGTTAATAATATTGTCTTTCAGTAATGCTAGAAATTGCGGTTTTTCTGAAATTTTTAACTTTTTGTCCACTTTTCAATTAGAGTAAAGTAATAATTAATTCAAGTTAACAAAAATAATTGTTTCAACAATTTATTCTTCTTGTTAATAATGTTCTCGTTGCTTAATGGTGGAAAGTTGCGGTTTTTTCTGAAATTTTTAACAATCTATTTCTCTCTTGAAGTGACTTAATGATTCAGTTTAGCAAAAATAATTTTTTAACCGAATTATTGTTGTTTATAACTATCTTCATCTATATTAATGCCAGATTGTTGCGGATTTTTCTGGAATGTTTAACTTTGATTTACCTGTTTAGTTATGAACAAACAATAAATAAACATTAGAGAGAATCATATTTTAAACAGTCTCTTCCTTTTTTGTAAATTTATTTTTCTGAAATAAAACAGATACCTTTTTGTCTCAATTAATATTAATATTTCATATTTGTTCCTAACTTGCATTAATTATTAACTCACTAACATAAGTAAAAAGTTGACAAAAAGTAGAAAAATTTAGAAAAAAAACGTAATTTTCTAGCAATTATCTAAGCAAAGATAATTATAAACAATAATAAATTGTCTAAACAATTATGTATGTTAAATTTCAACAATTATTACCAAACTCTATGTGAAGAGTGGACAGAAAGTTGAATATTTCAGACAAAACTGAAACTTTCTAACATTATTCAATGATAATATTATTTATAATCATAATAAATTGTTTGAACAATTAATTTTCTTAACTTTAATTCGTCTGATTAGTTTATAAATTCATGTTTTTTGGTTGAAAGTTAATTCTTTTTAATGAAAAAGTCTATTATCATATTTTTGTCTTTTTGGATAGAAAATTCATATTTTTTTGGTTGAAAGTTAATTCTTGTTAATTGAAAAGTTTACTATCATATTTTTGATTCAGAATTCATCACTTTTGGTTGAAAATTTATTTATTTTCTTGAAAATTTTTGTTGAACATTCGTCTTTTTGGATAGAATAAACTACTTTGGTAAAAAATTAACTTTTTATTGAAGTATTTTTTTTTAATTTAAAATTTAACTGTTTTGATGAACATTCGTCTTTTTGGATGGAAAATTCATAATTTTTAATTGAAAATTAATCTTTTGTTAGAAGCAATATTTTTTACTTTAAAATTTAACTGTTTAATTGAACATTCGTGTTTTTGGATAGACAATTTGACAATTCATATTTTTTGGTTTAACGTTAATTCTTTTTAATTGAAATTATATATTTGATTCAGAATTCATCTCTTTTGGTAGCAGTAATATTTTTTAAATTAAAATTCAACTTTTATTCGACTTTTTGGATAAAAAATTCAATTATTTTGGTAAAAAAATAATTTTCTGTTGTAGTAATAGTTTTTAATTAAAAATTTAACTATTTTGTTGAACATTCGCTTTTTGGATAGATAATTCGTCTGTTTGGTTTATAAATTCATTTTTGTTGTTGTTGGAAGTTAATTCTTTTTAATGAAAAAGACTATTATCATATTTTTGATTCAGAATTCATCTCTTTTTGTTGAAAATTTAACTATTTTGTTAAAAGTCATATTTTTTTATTGGAAATTCATATATTTAGTTGAACATTCGTCTTTCTGGATAGAAAATTCGTTCTTTTTGATTGAAAATGCATCTTTTTTTGTTGATTAATTATTTTAAATAGAAAAGTCTACTATCATATTTTTGTTTCAGAATTCATCTTTTTTAGCTAAAAATTCTTTCTGGTTGAAAATACACATATTTCGTTAAAAAGTCATATTTTTCATCGAAAATTGATCTGTTTAGTTGAACATTTGTCTTTTTGGATAGAAAATTCGTGCTTTTGGATTAAAAGTCCAGCTTTTGGCAGAAATAATATTTTTAAATTAAAAATTTAACTATTTTGTTGAACATTCGCTTTCGAATAGATAATTCGTCTGTTTGGTTTATAAATTCATTTTTTGGTTGAAAGTTAATTCTTTTTAATGAAAAAGTCTATTATCATATTTTTAATTCAGAATTCATCTCTTTTTATTGAAAATTTAACTATTTTGTTAAAAGTCATATTTTTCGGTCGAAAATTCAACTTTTTTGTAAAAAATTCGTCTTTTAGGATAGAAAATTCAACTATTTTGGTAAAAAAATAACTTTTTTGTTGAAGTAACCTTTTTTTAATTCAAAATTTAATTGTTTTGTCGAAAATTCATCTTTTTTTGTTTAAAGTTAATTGGGAATTGTAAAGTTTAATTAATTTTAATTTTAATTGAAATAATATTTTTGATTCAGAATTCATCTCTTTTGGTTGCAAATTTAATTATTTTATTGAAAATTTGTCTTTTTGGATTGAAAACTAATCTTTTGGTAGCAGTAATCTTTTGTAATGTAAAATTCAACTTTTTGTTGAACATTCCTTTTTTTGGATAGAAAATTTAAATATTTTGGTAAAAAATTAATTTTTTGTTGAATTAATCTTTTTTAATTTAAAATTTAACTGTTTTGTTGAACGTTCGTCTGTTTGGATAGAAAATTCGTCCTTTTCGAAAAAAAATTAATTTGTTTGTAGAAGTAATCTGTTTTAATTTAAACTGCTTTGTCAACATTTGTCTTTTTTTGGATAGATAATTCGTCTTTTTTGTTTGAAAATTTATCTTTTTTGGTTGAAAGTTAATGATTTATTTGCTTGGAAATTATTGTTGAATATTCATCTTTTTGAAATGAAAATTGATGTTCTGGTAGAAGCAATCTTTTTAAATTTTAAATTTAACTATTTTATTGCACATTCGTGTTTTGGATAATTTGACTTTTTGATTTGACAATTCATCTTTTCTGGTTTCACGTTAATTATTTTTAATTGAAATGATATTTTTCATTCAGAATTTATCTCTTTTGGTAAAAGCAATTTTAAAAAATTTTTAATTCAACTTTTTTGTTGAACATTCCTTTTTTGGATAGAAAATTTTAATAGTTTGGTAAAAAATTAACTTTTTTGTTGAAGATTCGACTTTTTGGATAAAAAATTCAATTATGTTGGTAAAAAAATAATTTTTTGTTGTAGTAATAGTTTTTAATTAAAAATTTAACTATTTTGTTGAACATTCGCTTTTTGGATAGATAATTAATTCGTGTTTGGTTTATAAATTCATTTTTTTTGGTTGAAAGTTAATTCTTTTTAACGAAAAAGTCTATTATCATATTTTTGGTTCAGAATTTATATCTTTTTGTTGAAAATTTAACTATTTTGTTAAAAGTCATATTTTTTGTTGGAAATTCATATGTTTAGTTCAACACTCGTCTTTCTGGATAGAAAATTCGTTCTTTTTGATTGAGAATTCAACTTTTTTTGGTTGAAAGTATATTATTTTTAATTGAAAAGTCTACTAAAATATTTGTTAATCAGAAATCATCTCTTTTGATTGAAAGTTGATTTATTTTATTGAAAATTTTTTGTTGAACATTCGTCTTTTTGGATTGAAAATTAATCTTTTGGTATAAGTAATCTTTTTTAATTTAAAATTCAACTTTTTTGTTGAACATTCCTGTTTCTGGATAGAAAATTTAAATTAACTTTTTTGTTGAAAATTCGTCTTTTCGGATAGAAAATTCAACTGTTTTGGTAAAAAATTAACTTTTTTTTGAAGTAATCTTTTTTAATTTAAAATTTAATTGTTTGGATGAACATTCTTCTTTTTGGATATAAAATTCATTCTTTTGTATTCAAAATTAATCTTTTGATAGAAGTAATCTTTTTTAATCGAAAATTTAACTATTTTGTTGAACATTCGCTTCTTGGATAGATATTCGTCTGTTTGGTTTATAAATTCATTTTTTTTAAAGTTAATTATTTTTATTGAAAAAGTCTATTATCATATTTTTGATTCAGAATTGATCTCTTCGTGTTGAAAATTTAACTATTTTGTTAAAAGTCATATTTTTTTATTGTAAATTCATCTGTTTAGTTGAACATCCGTCTTTCTGGATAGAAAATTCGTTCTTTTGGATTGAGAATTCACTTTTTTTTTGGTTGAAAGTGTATTATTTTTAATTGAAAAGTCTACTAAAATATTTTTTTAATCAGAAATAATCTCTTTTGATTGAATGTTGATTTATTTTCTTGCAAATTTGTTGTTGAACATTCGTATTTTTGGATTAAAAATTCATCTTTTGGTAGAAGTAATTTTTTTTCATTTAAAATTCAACTTTTTTGTTGAAAATTCGCCTTTTTGGATAGAAAATTCAACTGTTTCGATAAAAAATGAACTTCTTGTTGAAGTAATCTTTTTTAATTTAAAATTTAACTGTTTGGATGAACATTAGTCTTTTTGGATATAAAATTCATTCTTTTGGATTCAAAATTAATCTTTTGGTAGAAGTAATATTTTTTAATCGAAAATTTAACTGTTTTGTTGGACATTCGACTTTTTGGATGGAAAATTAGTAATTTTTTATTGAAAATTAATCTTCTTGTAGAAGCAATCTTTTTAAATTAAAAATGTAACTGTTTTATTGAACATTCGTGTTTTGGATAATTTGACTTTTTGGTTTGACAATTCATCTTTTTTGGTTTAACGTTAATTCTTTTTAATTAAAATTATATTTTTGATTCAGAATTTATCTCTTTTGGTAAAAGTAATTTTTTTTTAATTTTAAATTTAACTGTTTTGTTGAACATTCGTCTTTTTGGATTGAAAATTAATCTTTTGGTAGAAGTAATCTTCTCTTATTTAAAATTCAACTTTTTTGTTAAACATTCCTTTTTTTTATAGAAAATTTAATGATTTTGGTAAAAAATTAACTTTTTTGTTGAAAATTCGTCTTTTTGGATAAAAAATGCAACTGTTTTGGTAAAAAATGAACTTCTTGTTGAAGTAATCTTTTTTAATTTAAAATTTAACTGTTTGGATGAACATTTGTCTTTTTGGATATAAAATTCATTCTTTTGGATTCAAAATTAATCTTTTGGTAGAAGTAATCTTTTTTAATTTAAAATTCGACTTTTTTGTTGAACATTCCTTTTTTTGGATATAAAATTTTAAGATTTTGGCAAAAAATGAACTTTTTTGTTGAAAATTCATCTTTTTGCATAAAAAATTCAACTGTTTTGGTAAGAAATTAACTTTTTGTTGAAGTAATCTTTTTACTTTAAAATTTAACTGTTTGGATATAAAATTCATTCTTTTGGATTCTAAATTAATCTTTTTTAATCGAAAATTTAACTATTTTGTTGAACAGTCGTCTTTTTGGATGGGAAATTGGTAGATTTTGATTGAAAATAAATATTCTGGTAGAAGCAATCTTTTTAAATTTAACTGTTTTATTGAACATTCGTGTTTTGGATAATTTGACTTTTTGGTTTGACAATTCATCTTTTTTGGTTTAACGTTAATTCTTTTTGATCGAAATGATATTTTTGATTCAGAATTCATCTCTTTTGGTAAAATTAATTTTTTTTAATTTTAAATTTAACTGTTTTGTTGAACATTCGTTTTTCTTATATAAATTTCGTCTTTTTGATTTGAAAACAGCGACTTTCTATCTCCATTCTGTAAGAGAAAATTGCTAAAAACAATAATAAATTGTTTAGACAATTAATTTAGAAATATAATTATCAGTATAAAGAAGTATTTTATGTATTATAAACAATTTGTATCATAAAAAAACGCAAAAAATCATAATTAGCGCCCAAAACTCGCCAAAATCAATTTTTTACTTATGGGGTTCCTTTGGAACCCTATAAAACAGACTTATAGAGGTGATATTTGAAAAATAAGTTTTGACTCGTATTCTCTAGTTAATTTTGAAGAGAAATTTTAAATTTCAACTCAATTCACCTATTATTGACGATTCTAAATAAAATTGACAAAAACGTCTTTTTTTGAGCGACCTCTAAATATCATTTTTTTCAAAACAAAAGAAATGAATTTATTTTTGAGTGGATTCGAATAAATTTCCGGGTGATATGCATAGAAATTTCGAGAAAAGAAGAATTTTGACCACCCTAGTCTGCAATCAGCGAAGAAGTTCGATAATATTTTTAAAGAGAAATTGAAGAAATGTAGTCATGAATTACAAGAAAATACTGGCATTTTTTCAAAATAGTGGTATATATCCTTAAAAAAAAGTGTCAAATAGTGCGAGTCCAAACCCTGCATACATCTTAATTTGCTAAGAAATAATCTTTAAAAACAATATGCTCCAAAAAAACTGTACCTCATCATTGTTCCTCCCTTTGAACGAGAACAACGCAGTGACCAATTTTGGCGAATCTGACTTAGACATGGTTTTTTGTGCATAAAACTGAAAATGACATCAAGAATGTGAGTGGGCGTTTTCGCAGTAAAATCCGCGAGTACAGATGGAATTTTCAAGGTTTCATTTCGAAAGAATTTGTAGCAATAAGTTGCAGTTACCTTGCGTTGAGCCAGTTGTCGAAAATTCTTCAATCTTCAAGGCATTTGCCGAAGTGTCATTCTAGTGTGTAGAATTTTCGGCACACAATTTAACACTATTTAACACTGATAAACTCTTATTGTAAACACTGTGAGGATTAATAATAGGAAGAATTAACGTTTTGTGGATTTTATTTTACACGATAATACTGTTAACGCGATCATCGGCTCGATTATTAACTAAAGGATAATTATATCCTTGGCAGAACTGCGTCTATAAATAAAACTACAGAAACTATCGGAAATTATGACTGGTTAGGTATAAAATTCCCAACCAAGCTCATGTGAAGCTTTGACAGAAAACACAACTGCAAAAGCTCGACGATCCGCCGCACCGCCGCGAGTTTACGAACCTGACGACAGATGGCGATCGTTTCAAAATGGTGAAGACCCGCGAAAATTGCTCTTTTTTGAATTTTTACTTTTTCATTTTTTTTTGAAAATCATTTTTTTTGAGTAACTATTTACAGTTACGCTACTTAGCAGGAGAAGGTAAGTAGTTACAGTTATTAGATAAAGTAATTTCAAATTACCTGAAAAGTTACTTTTTTCACTTCCTTAATTTTATAGTTTCAAAATGAAAATAACTACAATGATTCATGAAAACTTAATTAAAAAAGAAATAGGCATTAGTTAAAGCAAGATTTTTCAGCCACATTTTTTAACCAAGCATTTGTATTTTTACCCAAAAAGTATACATTTTTTTTTTACCGGAAGAAAATGAATTTTTAAGCCAAACGGACGAATTTCCCAAAAAAAGTTAATTTTCGACCAAATTTGGACTTTTTACCAAAATACTTAAATTTTTAACAAAATACATGAATTTTCAACAAAATGGTTGAATTTTCAAACTGAAAATATTAATTTTCAACAAAAAAGTTAATTTTCAACCAAAATAGATGAATTCTCAACGAAAAATATAATAGTTGATATTATTTCAATAAAAAAAAAACTTTAATTTGAAATCAATCACAGTTGAATTCAACAAAAAATATGCATTTTCGAGAATGTAGCTGAATCTTCAACTAAAAAAGATAAATTTTCAACAGAAAATAGAATTTTCAACCAAAAAGATTAAATTACTATAAAAATTCTTTTTTTTTTTAAATTTAGTTTATTTTTTAGTTAAAGAATAAATTTTCAATAAGGAAACTAATTTTCTGCCAAAGAAATGAATTTTCAAACAAAAAGATTAATTTTCAATTAAAAAAAAAAAATTTTCAACAAAAAATAGAACAGTTGAATTTTTAGTTAGTGAAATAAGTTTTTAAGAAAATAAAACAAATTTTCAAAGAAATAATTAAATTTTCAACTAAACAAATAAATTTTTAAACAAACAGATTAATTTATAATAGAATTTTTAACAAAATACATGAATTTTCAACCAAAAAGGTGAATTTTTTACCAAAAAGATTAAACTACTACAACCATTTTTTTTCAAATTTAGTTTCATTTTTAGTTGAAAAATAAATTTTTAATAAGAAAACTAATTTTCTGACAAAGGAATGAATTTTCAAACAAAAAGATTAATTTTCAACTAAAAAAAATAAAATTTCAACAAAAAATAGAACAGTTTAATTTTTAGTTAGTGAAATAAGTTTTTAAGAAAATAAAAGAAATTTTCAAAGAAATAGTTAAATTTTCAACTAAACAAATAAATTTTTAAAGAAAAAGATTAGTTTATAATAGAATTTTTAACAAAATACATCAATTTTCAATCAAAAAGGTGAATTTTCTACCAAAAAGATTAAATTACTATAAAAAAAATTGTGACAAAAAATTTAGTTTAATTTTCAATAAGAAAACTAATTTTCGACCAAAGAAATGAATTTTCAAAAGAAAAAAGATTGATTTATAATAGAATTTTTAACAAAATACATGAATTTTCAAACTGAAAATATTAATTTTCAACAAAAAAGTTAATTTTCAACCAAATAGTTCAATTTTCCACCCCTTTTTACCAAAAAGGCAAATGTTCAACAAAAGAGTTAAATTTCCAACAAAAAAGTAAATTTTCAACAAAGTAGTTGAATTTTTTACCATTTTCAAACCAAAAAGACAAATTTTCAACAAAAGAGTTAAATTTCCGACAAAAAAGTTAATTTCCAACAAAATTTGGGCTTGCTACCAAAATACTTAAATTTTTGACAAAATACATGAATTTTCAACAAAATGGTTGAATTTTTAAACTGAAAATATTTACTTTGAATAAAAAAGTTAATTTTCCAGAAAATTTGGACTTGCTACAAAAAAAGATGCATTTTCGAGAAAATAGCGGAATCTTCAACTAAAAAAGATAAATTTTCAACTAAAAAAATAAATTTTCAACAAAAAATAGAATAGTTTAATTTCCAGTTAGTGAAATAAGTTGTTAAGCAAATGAAAGAAATTTTCAAAGAAATAGTTAAATTTTCAACTAAAGAAATGAATTTTCAAACAAAAAGATTAATTTATAATAGAATTTTCAACAAAATACATGAATTTTCAACAAAAAAGGTGAATTTTCTACCAAAAAGATTAAATTACTATAAAAAAAATTCGACAAAAAATTTAGTTTAATTTTTAGTTAAAAAATAAATTTTCAATAAAAAAACTAATTTTCAATAAGAAAACTATTTTTCAACCAAAGAAATGAATTTTCAAACAAAAAGATTAATTTTCAACTAAAAAAAAATAAATTTTCAACAAAAAAT
>CAKNYM010049830.1:138113-161731 GCA_932195095.1 Andricus curvator
GGGATCAAGGGCAACGAAAAGGCGGACCAGTTGGCGAAACGCGGTGCTGCGAGCGAATTCATAGGACCGGAACCGATACTGGGAATAGCGTCTTGCTGTGTCGGGATGGCCATTAAAAGCTGGATCCGAACAAAACACCGGAAATGCTGGGAACGAACCCAGGGTTGCCGTCAGGCGAAATCCATCCTGGGGTATACCTATAGGATGGGCAGAGCTAGGGAAATCCTGGGTTTACCCAACAGTGGTACGGACCCTAACAGGGCACAGCCACTTGAACTATCATATGCACAAAATGGGGTATAACCCCACGACAGAGTGCAGGAAATGCGGCAGGGATGACGAAACATCTCTGCATGTATTATGCCAGTGTCCGGCATTAGCTAGACTCAGGCAATAGACCCTCGGGGCCCATTTTATGGAAACAGAGGAAATTGCAATGCGATCAGTGGTCGACATACTGGGCTTCGTCAAGAGGTCTGGATTCGACTGCTGAGAGTGAATAAGTAAGGGTGTGGCACAATAGGCTTTATAGCTTGAGCGCCAGGGGAGCTCCTCATGGGCTTCCCACCCGCATTAAAACTAACTAACTAACTACTAGAGAGATCGAGAGAAGAAACTTTTTTCAGAAATACACGCATTATTTTGCTAGATGGTACAAATCAAATTTTTCAAGGAATCAGTATTATCATTAGAGAATAACAGAAAATATTTAACGTCTTTTCAGACTAGATGGAGCTATGAAAGAAAAATTATTTAAAATAATTTTTTTCTGAAAAAAGATCTTTTCCTTTCGCTCTTTTCGCTTAATGGGAAAGCACCTGGCCGGAAATCAGTAGTTCTGTGGTTCGATTCCCAGCGGAGCGAAAGGAGAAGATCTTTTTTCAGAAAAAAATTATTTAAAATAATTTTTCTTTCATAGCATATAGTCTGAAAAGACTATATAATGCAAAATAATGCGTGTATTTCTGAAAAAAGTTTCTTCTCTCGATCTCTCCCGACCGGCAATCGGAAGTTCTGTGGTTCGATTCCCAGCGGACCAAAGGAGATCTTTTTTCAGAAAAAAATTATTGAAAATCCAGAGACGTACTGCTAGTTATTTATAATTTATAAGTACCTGCTAAATCCGGTCTGTCCAAATATTCATGAAATAGACTCTCGAAACTTTCCATAATCGACGATTCTCTACGTTCCATAAGATCTGGCAAAGTTTTTCTCGATCCTGGAGATTTTCTCAATCTGTTTTCACCATCTCGAATCATTTTGTCATAAGCTGTCTGGACGTATTTCGCGAATATATCACGATATCTGACGATAATTGCTTCATTAGGAAGGTCAGTAGCCTACAAAAAAAAGTTTATAAAATTATTTCTTACTTAGAAAAAAAATCGGATACTTTGAAATAAAAAATAAAAAATCTTACCTTTTTGCAGCAATACCAATCCAAGGAAGTTTTGGCCAACAAATGAGAAAATGTATCAAATCGATGGACCAACATTGCCAAAAACTGAATGAAAAGAATGCTAACGAATGTGATGATGAAGATACAACCAATAGGTTCAAGACGCAAATAATGTTTTTCGATGTGGATCTATAAATTCAAAAATTATATAAAAAATACAAATTTGAATATTATTTATAGGTTTGCAGGGTGTCTACTCGACTGGATGATTTTAAATTCCCGGAAATTTCCCGGGCTTTTTCCGTTAATTTAAAAGATTTAGAAAAATTCTGATTTGCAACTTCAGATCATTTTTGGTCGTGAGAATTATAATTTTGAATTTGTAAAGGGATTGTTTACAAATTGCCTTTTTCTAAATCAGAATTAAAATTATTTTTTCAAATTCTCTGTTCCATGTGAAAATTACCTGTTCCAAGATAAAATTATAATTCTTTGCGGTAATTTTTCAAATATTTTATTTATTGATCACAATTAGATTCATTTCAAATATTCCCTATTCCAAGTGAGAATTATATTTATTTACAAAATTTTCTATTATAATTTAGAAATATAGTAACTCCTTTTTTTCTAAAATTTGAGAGAGAGAATTTTCCACTTCTGGCAACATTTTATTTGAAAAAAAAAGAATTTTCAAATTCAAATTCCTTTTTATAAATCAGATTAAAAATAAAATTATTTTCCAAAATATACCATTCCATGTCAAAAACTACCTGTTTCAAGACAAAATTATAATTCTTTACAAAATTCCCTGTTCTAAAGTCAACATTATAATTCTTTAGAAATTTTTTTTTTATATTTAATTTATTTATTCCCCATCCAAACTCAGAAATATAATTCTTTGAGCAAAAATTCCTATGCCAAGTCACAATTAAATTCATTTTCGAAATTTCCTGTTCCAAGCAAGGATTATTTTTATTTTTAAATATTTTTTATTATAATTCAGAAATAAAATAACTTCCTTTTTTCAAAATTTGGAAGAGGGAAGTTTTAAATTCTATCTTGTAAGAGGGATTATTTTAATTACCTTCTTCTAATGAAGAATTAAAATTCTTTCTAAAAATTCCCATAAAAAAAAAAATCTTTTTTGTAAATTTTATATTATATAGGGTCCCCCCCATAAGTGAAAAATTGGGGTTTGCGAGTTTTTGGCGCTAATTATGATTTTTTTTGCGATTTTTTAAAATAAAAATTGTTTCTGATACATAAAACACTACTTTCTACTGATAATCAGATGTTTACATAAATTGTTTAAACAATTTTTTATTGTTTTTAGCAATTTTCTCTTAAAATAGAGTTAGAAATTCGCGGTTTCCGAATTTTTCCATTTATTTTCAACTTTTGAATTAGAACGAGGTAATAAATAATTCAAGTTAACAAACATAATTATTTAAACAATTAATTATTGTTTTTAATCATATTTTCTTTGAATATTGCTAGCAAGTTGTGGTTTTTTCTAGATAATTTTTAGCCAGATAGTTGCGTTTTTTTCTTGAAATTTTTAACTTTTGATCCGCTTTTTACTTTGTGCGATAATAATGATTGCAAGTTAACAAAAATAATTGTTAAAAACAATTTATTATTGTTCATAATTATCTTCTCTTAGAGTAACGCTAGAAATTTGCGTTTTTTTCTGAAATAGTCAGCTTTTCTTTGCCTTTTTAGTTAGGAACAAATAATAATAATTATTAATATTAATATTAATTTAAACAAAATGGCTCTCAGTAACAATTTCAAGAAAAATTTACATTTAATAAGATCCATATAGAAAATTTGAAAAATATTTCACATATCTGGTTCATTTCAATAAAATATATTCACAAAAAAGAAAGGTATTCCAAAAATTATTCTCTCCAACGTTTTTTTATTATTTGTTCATAACTAAAAAAGTTACAAACATTAATAAATTGTTTAAACAATTATATTTGTAAAAAGTGGACAAAAGCTGAATATTTCAGAAAAAACAAAAACTTTCTAGCATTACTCAAAGACAATATTATTAAAAATAATAATAAATTGTCTAAATAATTATGTTTGTTAATTGGAATTAATTATTACCTCACTCTAATTGAAAAGTTGAAAATAAGTCAAAATTTTCAGAAAAAATCGCAACTATCTAGCATTACTATAGCACAAGATGGTTATAAACAATAAAAATTTGTTTAAATAATTAGGGTTGTTAAATTGCATCATTTGTTACCTCACTGTGAGTGAAAAGTGGACAAAAAGTTGAAAATTTCAAAAGAAAACTGCAACTGCCTAGCATTACTACAGGAGAAGATAGTTATAAACAATAATAATTTGTATAAACAATTCTTTTTCCTAAATTACATTAATTATTACCTCGCTCTAAGTGAAAGTTGGATAAAAAGTTGAATATTTCAGAAAAAATAGGAACTTTCTAGCATTATTCAAAGATAATATTATTAAAAATAATAATAAATTGTTTAAATAATTCTATTTGTTGACTTGAATTAATTATTACCTCACTCTAATTGAAAAGTTGAAAATTCGAAAAAACTGCGACTTTCTAACAACTATCTAAGAGAAGATAGGTATAATTAATAAAAAATTGTTTAAACAATTATATTTGCTCCTTAAATTATTTTTTTCTCAATAAGTGAAAAGTGGATACAATGTTAAAAATTTCAGAAAAAACCGTAAGTATCTAGCATTACTGTAGGAGAAGATAGTTATAAACAATAATAATTTGTTTAAACAGTTAATTTTGTTAAATTTTATTAATTATCACCTCGCTCTATGTGAAAAGTGGACAAAAAATTGAATATTGCAGGAAAAACCAAAACTTTTTAGCATTACTCAAAGAAAATATTATTAAAAATAATAATAGATTGTTTAAACAATTATATTTGTTAATTTAAATTAATTATTACCTCACTTTAATTGAAAAGTTGAAAATAAGTTTAAAATTTCAGAAAAAATCGCAACTATCTCGCATTACTATAGGAGAAGATAGTTATAAACAATAATAATTTGTTTAAACAATTAAGTTCGTTGAATATTATTAATTATAACCACTCTATAAGTGAAAAGTTGACCAAAAATTGAAAATTTTAGAAAAAATTGCAACTATCTAACACGAGACCTAACATTAATATAAGAGAAGATTGTTATAAACAATAATAATTTGTTTAAACAATTATGTTTGTTAAATTTCAATAATTATTTCCTCACTATATATTTTTTTGCGGTTTTTATAATGCAAATTGTTTCTAATACATAAAAAGTACTTTATACTGATAATTAGATGTTTAAATAATTTTTTTAAACAATTTATTATTGTTTTTCGCAATTTTCTTTTAGAATAGAGTTAGAAAGTCTCGGTTTTTTCCGAATTTTTCAACTTATTTTCAATTTTGTGAATTAGAGTGAGGAAATAATTAATTAAATTTAACAAAAATAATTGTTTAAACAGATTATTATTGTTTATAACTATCTTCTCCTATATTAATGCTAGATAGTTGCAGTTTTTTTAAACATTTCTTTCTTTCTTAACTTTTCATTTATAGCGTGGTAATAATTAATGAAATTCAACAAACTTAATTGTTTAAACAAATTATTATTGTTTATAACTATCTTCTCCTATAGTAATTGCAGATATTCGCGATTTTTTCTGAAATTTTAAACTTATTTTCAACTTTTCAATTAGAGTGAGGTAATAATTAATTTAAATTAACAACAATAATTGTTTAAACAATCTATTATTATTTTTAATAATATTCTCTTTGAGTCATGCTAGAAAGTTTTGGTTTTTTCTGAAATATTCAACTTTTTGTCCAACTTTCACTTAGAGCGAGATAATAATTAATGGAATTTAACAAAATTAATTGTTTAAACAAATTATTATTGTTTATAACTATCTTCTCCTATATTAATGCTAGATAGTTGCGGTTTTTTCTGAAATTTTTAAAATTGTATCCAATTTTCACTTATTGAGAAAATAATTAATTTAAGGGAACAAATATAATTGTTTAAACAATTTTTTATTATTTATAACTATCTTCTCTGAGATAATTGTTAGAAAGTCGCAGTTTTTTTTCGAATTTTCAACTTTTCAATTAGAGTGAGGTAATAATTAATTCAAGTTAACAAATATAATTATTTGAACAATTTATTATTATTTTTAATAATATTATCTTTGAATAATGCTAGAAAGTTCCGATTTTTTCTGAAATATTCAACTTTTTGTTCAACTTTCACTAAAAGCGAGGTAATAATTAATTAAATTTGAGAAAACTAATTGTTTATATAAATTATTATTGTTTATAACTATCTTCTCCTATAGTAATGCTAGGCAGTCGCAGTTTTCTTTTGAAATTTTCAACTTTTTTTCCACTTTTCACTTACAGTGAGGTAAAACATGATGCAATTTAACAACCCTAATTATTTAAACAAATTTTTATTGTTTAAGTGAGGTAATAATTGATTCCAATTAAAAAACATAATTGTTTAAACAATTTATTATTATTTTTAATAATACTCTCTTTGAGTGATGCTAGAAAGTTTTGATTTTTTTCTGAAATATTCACCTTTTTGTCCACTTTTTACAAATATAATTGTTTAAACAATTTATTATTGTTCATAACCATCTTCTCCTATAGTAATGCTAATAAATTGGTTTTAACAATTATTTTTGTTAACTTGCAATCATTATTATATACTATCTAGTATTAATATAGAAGAAGATAGCTATAGACAATAATAATTTGTTTAAACAATTTTTTTGTTATATTAAATAAAATATCAACTCACTCCAAATGAAAAGTGAACAAATAGTTTAAAATTTCAGAAAAAACCGTAATTTCCAGCATTATTCAAAGATAATATTATTAACAATAATTTCTATGAGAAAATTGCTAAAAACACCATGTGAGCATTACAAAGCCGGACAAAATTTAAAAAAATTTAATTTATCCCCAAATTTGCCAAAAATCACCCCTTAACACACTAAAAAGTAATTTTTAAGTTTTTTTTCTGAATTTTATGAAAGTAAAATGAAAATTTAAGTGGCAAATTATATAAAAAATTTTATAATACAATTATGAAGAATATTGCCCTTAAAATAAACATTTTTCCCCTTTTCACACTTAATAATCCATACAAAATTACATTTTATTTCTTTAAAACTGATTATTACAAATATTTAATATAAATTTCTTTATATTGAAAGAAAAAGATTTAAAGAAAGAAAATGTAATTTTTTATGGATTATTAAGGGTGAAAAGGGGAAAAATCTTTCTTTAAGGGCACTGTTTTTCATATTTGTATAATAAAATTTTTTATATAATTTGCCACTTAAATTTTCATTTTACTTTCATAAAATTCAAAAAAGACATTTAAAAATTACTTTTTAGTCTCTTCAGGGGTGAGTTTTGGCAAAGTTGGGGGTAAATTAAATCTTAAAAAAAATTTCAGGCTTCATACTTTTACTATTTTTACGATTCTTTTTAAAATTCGAGGGCTTACTGAATTTTTAACACTTTGGGCCTACCTCTAAAAATTTGTTTAAAAACCTCAAAAAATTAGGAAAATTTTTTTTCACCAAAAGACACGAAATGAGGGGATGAGACTTTAAAAAAAAAGAAAAATAATTTTTTTGGACCACCCTAGTAGACACCCTGTTTTTGTACGTATTTATATTTTATACCTCAGCTTTATCCTCCTGATTATTGAATTCGTAAGTGACGTTGTAAGCAGCACCAAAGGGCCACACAAGATGCAATTTATCTTTATTAAGCTGCATCAGGAAAACCATAATTACGAAAAGAGCGTTAACCATACAAAATTGAAAGAGATACTTGTCACGTAAACTCTTCAAGTCCTTGGCAACTTTTGCCTGAAATAAAATAGGGAAATAAATTATTTTCAATAAAATTAAAATATAGTAGTAAAAGTCGAATTTTTTAGAAAAGAGATTATTTTTAAACCCGAAAAGATATATTTTCTAAAAAAATTTTCATTTTGAACTAAAAAGGATAAATTGTCAATCCAAAAGGACGAATCTTCAATCCAAAAAGACGAATTTTCAATAAAAAAGTAGAATTTTCAACCAAATAGTTGAATTTTAAACAAAAAACGATCAATTTTCAACCAAAAATTGAATAGTTAAATATTCAGTTAAAGAAATAAACTTTCCACTCAAAAAAAACAACAAATTTTCAACCACATTGATGAATTTTCAACTAAAACGATGAATCTATAACTGAAATAGTGGAATTTTATACAAAAAAAAGACGAATTTTCAACAAAATACATGAATTTTCAGTTAAAAAATTTGATTCTCAAACCAAACTCATAAATTTTTACCTGGAATAGTTGAATTTTATACCAGAAAGATGAATTTTCAACCAAAAAGATTAGTTTCTATCAAAAAAGACGAATTTTCAACAAAATACATGATTTTTCAATTAAAAAAGAAAAATTGAATAGTTAAATTTTCAATTAAAAAAATTAAAATTCAACCAAAAAGATGAATTTTCATTTAAAATAATGAATATTTAAATGTAATACTTGAATCTTCAACCAAAAAGATGAATTTTCAAACAAGAAGATTAATTAAAGAAAAAAAAATTAATTTTCTACCAAAAAAACAACGATTTTTTAACAAAATACATGAATTCTTGACGAAATAGTTGAATTTTGAACAAAAAAAGATCAATTTTCAACCAAAAATGGAATACTTCAATTTTTAGTCAAAAAGAGTAATTTTCAAAAAAAAAAAAAAGATTAATTTACTACAAACAAAAATAACAAGATTTTTAACAAAATGCATGAATTTCCAAGGAATTAGTTGAATTTTCAACTAAAAAAGACCAATTTTGAACCAAATAATTGAATTTTGAATAAAAAAAGATCAATTTTCAACCAAAAATGAAATAGTTAAATTTTCAGTTTAAAAAAAATTTAATTTTGAACCAAACTCATGAATTTTTACCTGGAATAGTTGAATTTTATACCAAAAAGATGAATTTTCAAACAAGAAGATTAATTTTCAAACAAAAAAAGACGACTTTTCAACAAAATATATGAATTTTCAATCAAAAAAGAAACATTGCCAACCAAAAATTGAATAGTTAAATTTGCAATTAAAAAAGGTAAAATTCAACGAAAGAGATACCTTTTTAAGTAAGATGATGGAATATTCAATTAGAATAGTTACAATTTCAGATTAAATACAAAAATAATTTTCAACCAAAAAGATGAATTTCCATTAAAATAATGAAGATTTAACTGGAATACTTGAATTTTCAATCAAAAAGAGTAATTTTTAAACAAGATTAATTTTCAAACAAAAAATTGATTTTCTACAACAATAAAAATGATTTTTGAACAAAATACATGAATTTTCAACTAAAAAAGACCAATTTTCAACCAAATAGTTGAATTTTGAACTAAAAAAGATCAATTTTTAACCAAAAATGGGATGGTTAAATTTTTAGTTAAAAAAAAATTAGTTTCCAACCAAACTGATGAATTTTCAACTAAAATAATGAAGATTAAACTAAAATAATAAAGATTCAACTGAAATACTTGAATTTTCAATCAAAAAGAGTAATTTTCAAACAAGAAGATTAATTTTCAAACAAACTAAATACTTGAATTTTGAATTAAAAAAGATTAATTTTCAACAAAAAATGAGTTGGTTAAATTTTTAGTTAAAAAAAAATTAGTTTCCAACCAAACTGATGATTTTTTTAACAAAAAATGGAATAAAAAAGAAAAATTTTCAACCAAAAATTGAATAGTTAAATTTTTAATTAAAAAATTAAAATTCAACCGAAGAGATGAATTTTTAACTAAGATGATGGCATATTCAATTGCAATAGTTACAATTTCAGTTTAAAAACAAAAATAATTTCCAACCAAAAAGATGAATTTTCATTTAAAATAATGAATATTTAACTGGAATACTTAAATTTTCAAACAAAAAGATGAATTTTCAAACAAGAAGATTAATTTTA
This sequence comes from Andricus curvator, assembly GCA_932195095.1. NCBI lineage: Eukaryota > Metazoa > Arthropoda > Insecta > Hymenoptera > Cynipidae > Andricus > Andricus curvator. Next base: position 147,552 of record CAKNYM010049830.1, read on the forward strand.
AGACAAAAAATTCATTTTCTACAAAAAGAAACGATTTTTGAACAAAATACATGAATTTTCAAGGAAATAGTTGAATTTTTAACTAAAAAAGATCAATTTTCAACTAAAAATGAAAGTGTCAAATTTTCAGTTGAAAAGCTTATTTTTCAACGAAACTGATGAATTTTCAATTAAAATAATGAACATTACATTTTTAATTATTAATTATTGGTATTACTAATACCAAAAAGATTAATAATTTCTACAAAAAAAGACGAATTTTCAACAAAATACATGAATTTTCAGTAAAAAAATAATTTTTAAACAAAAAGATGAATTTTCAAACAAGAAGATTAATTTTAAAACAAATAATTAATTTTCTACAAAAAAACGAGTTTTGAACAAAATACATGCATTTGCAACTAAAAAATACCAATTTTCAACCAAATAGATGATTTTTGAACTAAAAAAGATCAATTTTCCACCAAAAATGGAATAGTTAAATTTTCAGTCAAAAAAATTAATTTTGAGCCAAACTGATGAATTTCCGACTAAAATAATGAAGATTCAACTGGAATACTTGAATTTGCAATCAAGAAAAGTAATTTTCAAACAAGAAGATTAATTTTCAAACAAAATAAATAGTTTAATTTTGAACTAAAAAAGATCAATTTTCAAACAAAGAGATGAATTTTCAACTAAGTTGATGGAATACTTGAATTTTCAATGAAAAAGAGTAATTTTCAAACAAAAAATGATTTTCTAAAAAAAAAAAAGATTTTTGAACAAAATACATGAATTTTCAACTAAAAAAGACCAATTTTGAACAAAATAATTGAATTTTGAACGAAAAAGATCAATTTTCAACCAAAAATGGATTAGTTAAATCTTCAGTTATATAAATAAATAAATTTTCTAGGAAAAAAAACAAACAAATTTTCAACGATTTGTCAACAAAATACATGAATTTTCAAGAAAATAGTTGAATTTTCAACTAAAAAAGACACATTTTCAACCAAAAATTGAATAGTTAAATTTTCAATTAAAAAAGGTAAAATTCAACCAAAGAGATGAATTTTTAACTGAGATGATGGAATATTCAATTAGAATAATTACAATTTCAGTTTGAAAACAAAAATAATTTTCAACCAAAAAGATGAAGTTTCATCTAAAATAATGAATATTTAACTGGAATACTTGAATTTTAAACCAAAAAGAGTAATTTTCAAACAAAAAAATTGGTTTAAAAAAAAAAACATGAATTTTCAACTAACAAAGACCAATTTTCAACCAAATAATTTAATTTTGAACCAAAAATGGAATAGTTAAGTTTTCAGTTGAAAAAATTAGTTTTTAACTAAACTGATGATTTTTCAACTAAAATAATGAAGAATCGAATAGAATACTTGAATCTTCAGTCAAAAAGAGTAATTTTTAAACAAAAAGACTAATTTTCTACAAACAAAAAGTAACAAGATTTTCAACGAAATGCATGAATCTTCAAGGAAATAGTTGAATTTTCAACTAAAAAAGACCAATTTTGAACCAAATAATTGAATTTTGAATCAAAAAGATCAATTTTCAACCAAAACTGAAATAATTAAATTTTCAGTTTAAACAAAAAATTTAATATTCAACCAAACTCATGAATTATTACATGGAATACTTGAATTTTCTACCGAAAAGATGAGTTTTTAATCAAGAAGATTAATTTTCAAACAAAAAAGACGATTTTTCAACAAAATATACGAATTTTCAAATAAAAAATAAACATTGCCAACCAAAAATTGAGTAGTTAAATTTTTCAATTAAAAAAGGTAAAATTCAACCAAAGAGATGAATTTTTAACTAAGATGATAATATATTTAATTGGAATACTTGAATTTTCCACCAAAAAAATGAATTCTCCAACAAGAAGATTAATTTTAAAACAAAAAAATTAAATTTCTACAAAAAAAAACGCTTTTAAACAAAATACATGAATTTTGAACGAAATAGTTGAATTCCGAACCAAAAAGATCAATTTTCAACCAAAAATGAAAGTGTCAAATTTTCAGTTAAAAAAATTATTTTTTCACCGAACTGATGAATTTTCAACTAAAATAATGAAGATTTCACTAGAATACTTGAATTTTCAATCAAAAAGTGTAATTTTCAAACAAACAAAATTGATTTTTTACACAAAAAAGCGATTTTTGAACAAAATACATGAATTTCCAACTAAAAAAGATCAATTTTCAACCAAATAATTTAATTTTGAACCAAGAAGATCAATTTTCAACCAAAATAGGATTAGTTGAATCTTCAGTTTTAAAAAAAATAAATTTTCCACAAAAAAAAACCAAAGAAATTTTCAACGATTTGTCAACAAAATACATGAATTTTCAATAAAAAATAAAAATTTCCAACCAAAAATTGAATACTTAAATTTTCAATTAAAAAAGGTAAAATTCAACCAAAGTGATGAATTTTTAACTAAGATGATGGAATATTCAATTAGAATAATTACAATTTCAGTTTGAAAACAAAAATAATTTTCAACAAAAAAGATTTTGATCTAAAATAATGAATATTTAACTGGAATACTTGAATTTTCAACCAAAAAGATGAATTTTCAAACAAGAAGATTAATTTTTGAACAAAACAATTGATTTTCTACAAAAAAATCGATTTTTGAACAAAATACACGAATTTTCAACTAAAAAAGACCCATTTTCAACGAAATAGTTGAATTTTTAACCAAAAAGATCAATTTTCAACCAAAATAGGATTAGTTAAATCTTCAGTTTAAAAAATAAATAAATTTTCCACAAAAAAAAAACCAAAGAAATTTTCAACGATTTGTCAATAAAATACATACATACATACATACATAGATTAGCAGTTCGAACTCGAAAGTTCATTGCCTCACTACTACTAAATAAAAAATAAAAATTTCCAACTAAAAATTGAAGACTTAAATTTTCAATTAAAAAGGGTAAAATTCAACAAAAGAGATGAATTTTTAACTAAGATGATGGAATATTCAATTACAATAATTACAATTTCAGTTTGAAAATAAAAATAATTTTCAACAAAAAAGATGAATTTTCATCTAAAATAATGAATATTTAACTGGAATACTTGAATTTTCAACTAAAAAAATGAATTTTCAAACAAGAAGATAATAAATATATAAAAGAATAAAACCAAAACAAATTAATTTTCCACAAAAAAAAAAACAAAAAAAAAAAATGGAAGAGTCAAATTTTCAGTCAAAAAAATTATTTTTCAACGAAACTGATGAATTTTCAACTAAAATAATGAATATTTCACTGGAAAACTTGAATTTTCAATCAAAAAGAGTAATTTTCAAACAAGAAGATTAATTTTTAAACAAAACAATTGATTTTCTACAAAAAAAATTCGATTTTTGAACAAAATACATGAATTTTCAACTAAAAAAGACCCACCCATTTTCAACGAAATAGTTGAATTTTGAACCAAAAAAGATCAATTTTCCACGAAAAATGGAATAGTTAAATTTTCAGTTAAAAAATAACTTTTCAACCAAACTGACGAATTTTTACTAATTTAAAATTATTAAAAAAAATAACTAATTAAATTATTTTTTTGGAATGCAAAAGTGTTTTATACCCACGTTTTTCTCTCTAGTTTCATCATCTAGAACGATTGGTTTTAAATAAGCAGCAATAACATCTATCCAAAAAGTTTCCTCTTCAGTAACAAGATAACTGACTCCTCCTTTCCCCAATTCCGCATCAAACATCCAAGCCGGATTAACAACAAAATCAGTTTCGTCTCTTTCAGATCCGGAATAAATCCTCGATTCGCTGATACTCTCGGGCTCAGAATAATCCGAATCTTCGGATTTCAAATAGGATTTGTAGTCAGATTTGAAAGTCGAGCTTCCCATTTCCGAAAAGACTGTGTCCTTTTCAGACTTGTAGTCCGCACTCTGCTTTTCTGATTTGTAGACTGTACTCTCTTTCTCGTTCACGAATGAATTCACACTTTCCATAACCGAAGGTGGACTTTCCTTTCCAACTTTCCTGCAAAATAATCACACATTTTTCAGTCTGATAAACGTTTATTTTTCAGCCTACTGGCCTTAAAAAATGGACTTGCTTACACTTCCATTTTTTACAGAATTTTCTTAAAACTAACATCCTTCCACACCTTATATCTAAGACCGCACGTTCTTATCGCCTTGCCTTCCTCGCTTCGCCTCTCACGCATGTCCCTACTCTTCAATCTTTCCTTCTCCATTCCTCTTCCTCCTTCCTTCTCTTCTTCTCCATCTTACCCAAGACTCCCTTCACCCATGCTACTGCCCTTCGGTCCCCCCTTTCATGCATCAATAACTCCATGCTTATCCTACTCCTTCCCACCTCTACGCACTCCTCCAACCAGTGCTCCACTCTTCCCTCCCCCTTCCAACATAGTTCACACATCCTCTTTTCCCTAGCAAGCCAGAACCTATTAAAACCCTCCATGCACCCACATGTCATCCTCGCTTTAAGCTCCTGACTTCCTTTCTCTCCTTTCTCACACAAATATTGCGCTCTCGCCCTTGGCATAATCCACACATAGTTCCCATTAAACCTTGACACTTTTGTTCTCTCCTCCCCTTCTGCCTTCTCTCTCTATATGCCATTCTTCTTCACGACCTCATACACCTTTCTCCTCTCCTCATGCATCCTTCTCACTTCATCCCTCTGCAGCCCATTCCTTCTAAAATACCTTTCTCTTTCAATCTCTATCTTACCCTCTCCTCCTCTGTTCTCTTTCTCCCACCAAAACTCCCTAACCAGCTTACTCCCCCCCCCCCCCTCTTCCAAACATTTTTTCTCATACTCACACGCCTGACTCCCTGCTAGAATTTCTAAACACGTTTTCCCCGCCTCCCTCCTAACTAGTCACCTTCTCAATTTCCTTTCACCTCCACACCTCTACTCCATAAAATAGCACACTCGTCACTAGCGAGTCAAACAATTTCATTCGCCTTCCAAAATCATCTGCAAATAACTTCTTACCCAACCCCTATACCTGACTCATCACCACATTTGCCCCACTCACTCTCTCCTTTATGTGACCATCCACTCCCCCTTGTCTCTCTTATTCTCTCTTCCCCTGCTGTCTTCTCTCTCTCCATGCTGTTTTTCTTAACCAACTCATATACTTTCCTTCCTTCCTCATGCATCCTTCTCAATTCATCCATATGCAGTCCATTCGTTCTAAAATACCTTTCTCTTTCAACCTCCATCTTCCCACCCCCTCTCCTGTTCTCCTTCTCCCACCAACACTCCCTAACCAGCTTACTTCCCCCCTTTTCCAGAAATTTCTCCTCATATTTACACGCCTGACTCCCCGCTACGATCCCTACACTCGTTCTAACACATTTTTCAGTCAAATTTGTACTTTTATAATGAGGCATTTTAGGCCACACAGTTTTTTTTTACAAAAATTTCAAAGAAAAAATTTAAAGTTATATAAATATAACTATCTTAAGATTCTTCAGAAAATTCAAACAGATTTTTCAAGATTTCAGATATGTCCAATCAAAATTTCAACAAAAAAGTTAATTAAGTTAAGATTCACAATTTTAGTTGAAAATTCGTTTTTTAGTTAGAAATGATTTTTTTAAACTGAAAATTGAACTATTTTGCTGAAAATTCAATTGATTGATTGACAATGAACTTTTCTGTTGAAAATTAACTTTTTCGTTGAAAATTTATATTCTCGGGTTGAAAAATCTACTGTTTTGTAAGAAAAGCGTCACTTTAACTTGAAAATTCAACAATTTATATAAAACATCAAGAAATCAAAAGAGGTCATAAAGTGAACCTTTCTTCGATCGTTTTTGTATATTCAAAAATATGTTGCCTAAAATTAAATTAATTAATTAAATTAAAAAAAAATTGCCTCTAAGGTAAAAATTTGTGTTATACATCTAATTTTTTTTGTATGTATTTTCTATTATTATTAATTATTTATACTCTTATAACAGATGTTTGTTTCTGATGACGGCCCACAGATGTGGCCGAAACGTAATAATAAAAAGGAATTTGAACTCGATTTATTTTATATTTTTTTCTAAATTGACCGTAAGACCGAATTAAAAATAGAAAACTTTGTTTTCTCTCATAGTTTTGAATTCAACAATTTGTTTGAATATTCAACTACTTGGTACAACCCATGCATTGTTCCAACTATTTATTTTAAAACTTGTGTAATTTATTGAAAATTCGTCTTTGTGGTAGAAAATTATTTTTTTTGGTGGAAAATTCAACTATTTGGTTAAAAATGTATTTATTTTGTTGAAAATTCGTCTTTTCTGGTAAAAATTAATCTTCTTGTTTGAAAATTCAACTATTTGGATAAAAATGTATGCGTTTTATTGAAATTTCATCTTTTTTATAGAAAATTCTTCTTTTAGGTTGAAAATTCAACTTTTTGATTAAAAATGTATTCGTCTTTTTTGGTAGAAAATTAATCTTCTTGTTATATCAATATAACTTTCCTAAGATTCTTCAGAAAATTCAAACAGATTTTTGAAGATTTCAGATATGTCGAATCAAAATTTCAATAAAAAAGTTAATTTTCTACCAAATAGTTGAATTTTCAACCAACAACGATGAATTCTTCAGAAAAAATTTAATGCACAATTGATATTTCAAACAAAAAGATTTAGATTTAAAATTAAAATAGTTGAACTCATCCAAAAAGACGAATTTTGAATAAAATGGTTTCATTTTTCAACCCGAAAATATGAATTTTCAACCAAATAGATCAATTTTCGGAAAAAGATGAATTTTCAACGAAATGGTTACATTTTCAACCAAAAATATGAACTTTCACCAGAAATGATGAATCTTCATAAAAACAATCAATTACAAAAATATTATAAAAAATATAATAGTTGATATATCAATCAAAATAAAATTTAATTGACAATAAAAAACAGTTTAATTCATCCAAAAAGATGAATTTTCTACAAAATAGTTGAATCCTCAACCAAAAATATGAATTTTCAAACAAAAAGATAAATTCTCAACTGAGGCTAAAGATCTTTTGGAAAAGGAAAGATTGAAAGAAACGCGCGAAATGATGATAGAAGTAATGGGGAGGTATGAAGAAAAGCAGGAGAAGCGGGTAGAGGAAATAAGGAAAGAAATTAGGCAGGAAATGGCCGAACTTAGGAAAGAAATGAGTGGGAATAAGGAGAAGGAAATGTTGAGAAAGATAGAACAAAGACTAGGAAAGAAAGAGAGAGAAGAAAGAAAACGAAACATAGTGATAAAGGGTCTAAGATTAGCGGGGAAGGAGCTAATGGAAGGAGTGGAAGAAGTACTAAAAAGGATTGATACTAAGGTGGAGATAGAGGAAGTGCGAAGTGTAGGAAGGGAAGAGCGAAGAGGGGAAAGAATGGTACTAGTGAAACTGAAGAAATGAGAACATAAGAGGGAAGTGATGACAAAGAAGAGGGCGTTATATGGAAGCTCGGAGAGAATAGAGGATGATTTGACATGGGTAGAAAGGAACATGCAGTATAAGTTAAGGAAAATAGCGGAAGAGGAAAGAAAAAAGGGAAGAAGAACATGGGTTAAGTATGGAAGAATACAGATAGAAGGTGTTTGGTGGAATTGGGACGAGGACAAGGAACGGATAGTAAATAATGAGGTGTCGAGAAACTAGGAGAGAAAGGAACGGGAGATAAAGAAATAAGAAATCGTAGGACACAAAAAGAGACGAGAAACAAAAGTAGGGAAGATTGGAAGATATGCTAGTGGAATATAGCAGGCTTAGAAAGAAAGGATAGGGAGTTTATGAAAAATCTAACACAATGGGATGTAGTAGTAATGATGGAGACGTGGCTAGATGAAAAGAGATGGGAAAGAGTAAGGGGAAGATTACCAAGAGGTTACAAATGGCAGGTTCAAAATGCAAAGAGGAAGAATAAAAAAGGCAGACCAATGGGAGGAATGGTGATGGGAGTAAGGAACGAATGTATAACAGAGAAGGATAAAAAAGAGTTGATAGGACATAAAGAAGGATTAATAGTAGAAGAGATAAATATGGGAGGAGAGAAGTGGAAGATAGTGGGGGTTTATGTGAACGGTGATATGCAGGAAAAATCAGAGGAGATGAGGGAACTGATGGAAGAAAATAAGCAAGAGTGTAGGCTTATAATAGGAGGAGACTTTAATGCGAGAACAGGAGATAGAGGAGGAAGGGAATGGGATAGAGAGCGAGGAAGAAAATCCAAGGACAAGATACTGAATGGGGAGGGAAAGAAGTTGTTAAAGAGCCTAGGGGAGATGGGATGGTTTATCCTAAACGGAAGTATAGAGGGGGATGAGGAAGGGGAATATACACGTTCAGGAGGAAAGAGGGGAACGGTAATTGATTATGTGGTAGTGGACGTCGAGGTAAGAGAGAAGTTTAAGAAACTAGAGGTAGGGAATTACGTAGATTCGGATCACTTTCCCTTAATAGTGACAGTAGAGGGAGAAATGAGTAATATCAAGAAGGCTAAAAAGGAAGCAAAAGTAAAAAGAGCAGGAAGAGGGGATTGGTCAATGGAAGGTAAAGAACAGTTTAAAGAAAAAGTCAGGAATATCAAAATGGGGGAAGCAAATGTAAACGAGGAAATGGAAATACGTATAGGAGAAATAAAAGGGGTATTAGAGAGCACAAGCAAAAAAGAAGTTGGTGAAGGAGGGGATAGAAGTGGATGGGATGAGAATTGTAAACAGGAGAAGAAGGAAGTGAAAAGGGAATTAAGAAAATGGAAAAAAGGGACAAGTAGTGGAGAAGAATATAGGAGACAAAAGAAGGAGTATACTGAGTTGTGTGATCAAAAGAAAGATGAGGAAAATAAAAGGTTTGAAGAAGAAGCGGAGAAGGCTAGGACGAAAGAAGAGGTTTGGAAGGTGGTAAATAGAGAGAGAAGAAGAAGGAAAAGAGTAAACCAGGATATTGAGATGATAGAATCGGAAAAATATTTTATGGAATTACTAGGAGGGGTAGAGAGGAAAGTTAGGAAAGGAGGAAAAGATGGTAGGGAAACAGATGCGGAGGAGGACATTACAAGGGAAGAAATAGACAAGGTATTAGGGATGATGAAAGATGGAAAGGCACCTGGTATAGATGAGATTCCAAATGAAGTATGGAAATATGGGGGGACAGAATTGAAGGAATGGGCATGGATAATGTGCAATAGAGTATGGAGAGGAGAGGGACCAATAGTGAAGAAAGGCAAAGGGGAGGAGGTTTAAGATTATAGGGGAGGGACACTAATGCCAACACTGTATAAAGTATATGTGACTGTTTTATCGGAGAGGTTAAAAAAAGAAGTTGTGGAGAAAAAGATAGAGCCACCGAATCTGACAGGGTTTAGAAAAGGGATGGGGGTGATGGACAATATATATGTTCTGAACTATTTAGTAAATAAGAGGATTTAAAGGAAGAAGAAAGGAGGGAGTTCTTTGAGGCTAGAGGTATAGAAGACGGGACTGGAGTCAACTATGAAGAAGTGAAAGAAAAGGATAGGGAAAGACAATTAATAGAAAGATGGGGGGTGATTGAGGAATCAAAAAATAATAAATGGTATAAGATGATAAAAAAGGAAGGAGTACCAAAGTATTTAGAAAAGGGATGGGGAGAGAAAAGATGGACCAGAATAGGAAGATTTAGATTGGGAAAGGAGGTAAGGGCAGGTATGTATTGGGAAAATAAAGAGAACAAGAAGTGCAGAATCTGTGAATGTGAAGAGGAAACATGGGAGCATGTATGGAAAGGATGTAGGAAAGGAATGGAAGATAAAGGAAGCTGGCAAGAGAATGTGGTAAAGATTCTAGGGGAGGATGGTTTGGGGGAAGAGTGGATGAAGGAGTTAGAGGGTGCTAGGGGAGCAAATGAGAAAGAATGAAAGAATGGATGCAAGAAAATAGCAAAATGGAGTTACAAGAGAAGTGAAAGAGAAAGGAAACGGAAGTCGCTTAAATTAGAAGCGTAAAGATTTGTAAGTAATGGTTATGTAATAGCATAAGTAAATTAAGTTGCGTTTGCGTTATCGCTCTCTCTCTCTCTCTCTCGCTCTCGCTTGCACTCTCGCTTCCGATCACTCGCTCACTCGTTCGCTAACACGTCCCAAATTGCGCTATCGCCAAAAATAGAAATAAGGATATAGATATAAGATTTTCTGTAAATAGGTGTAAATAACTGTAAATAGTAAGGATAAGATTTTATAAAACAAGTAGAAGGAAGTGTTGTAAGAAATGGAACTCATGTAAACCCTTAGGGGACACATTATGAATAAAGAAGAAGAATAAAAATGATGTAATTCACTGAAATTTCATCTTTTCTGGTAGAAAATTATTCTTTTTGGCTGAAAATTCATCTATTTGGTTAAAAATGTAACTATTTGGTTGAAAATTCAACTGTTTTGTAAAAAGCTCATCTTTTTTGTTAAAAATGGAACTGCTTGGTTGAAAACTTGTCTGGCTTGGTTGAGAATTCAACTTTTTTTCTTCTTTTTCGTTCTTGATTTAAAATTAAAATCTCTTTTGATTGAAACATCAACTATTATATTTTTTGTTGAGAATTCATATTTTTGGCTGAAAATTCAACTATTTGTTTAAAAGTTGAATTACTTTGTTAAAAATCCATTTTTTTAAGATTCATAATTTTAGACGAAAATTTATCTCTTTGGTTGAAAATTAATTTTTTCTAGAAAATTCATATATTTGGTTTAAAATTAACTTTTTTTAAATCAAAATTGATATTTTTGGGTTCAAAATTGAACTATTTTGTAGAAAGTTTGTCTCCTTTGTTTTTAAAATTATCTAAAATAAATAAATGAAAAATTTAATTTAAATAATTTAAAAAATAATAATTATAATAATTAAAAATTTAAATCTCACCTTTCAATTGTATCTATTCGAGCTTCTATACGAGAGAGCATTCCAGCAATATTATTAAGTTTGATTTCCTCTTCAGATTCTTTCTTATGAGTGCACAGCATACATTTGAATAATCCAGCTAGAGAAAATTCGATAGATCCTTTTGTATCATTTTTCTTATCTTTCTTGCTATTTTTCGTTTCATCTGAATTAGGTGCTGAACCTTCTTTCGTCTCTTCAGCACCCTTTCAATAGAATTAAAAAATTATTTTTCTACTTGATGCTAAATCAGGGTGTCTACCCGACGGATTATTTTGAATTTCCCGGTTTTTTCCCGGTCAATTGTTAATTTTCCCGCCTCAATTTAAATAAGTTCAGAATTATAATTATTTTCCGAAATTCCAGGTCCTTGTCAAAAATTCTCTGTTCCAAGTCAAATAATAATTCTTTATGAAAATTCCCTATCATAAAGTCTAAATTATAATTCTTTTCGGAAATTCCCTGTTCCAAGTTAGGATTATATTTATTTAAAATATTTTTTATTTTAATTCAGAAATATAGTTTTCAAATTTGGTGAGGGAAGTTTGAAGTTATGGGTAATTCTTATTTGCAAAGAAAAGAATTTTTACTTTAAGAAAATTCTGATTTGGAACAAGGAAAATTGACGAATTTTGACTTGGAACAGGGGTTTTTAAAAAAATTTGCTTCCTAATCAGAATTAATTTTTTTCCCCTAAATTCCGTTTCCATGTCAAAAATTCCTTGTTCCAATTATATTTCTTTATTAAAATTTACTAACTCAAACTCTAAATTATAATTCTTTACTAAAATTCTCTGTCCCAAAGACAAAATTAGAATTCTTTACGAGAATTTTTTTATATTTCATTTATTTATTCCCCGTCCAAATTCAGAATTTTTATTCTTGTAGAAAATTTCCTCTACCAAATTACAATTAAATGCATTTTCAAATTTCCTGTTCGAATCGGAATTATATTTATTTACAAAATACTTTATTTTAATTCAGAAATATATTTTGATATATTCTGAAAAATATTCTGATTCTAAACAGGGATTTTTTTTTAAATTTTCTTCTTCTAAATCAGAATTAAAATTCTTTAAAAAAATTAACGTTCCATGTAAAAAATTCCCTGTTCTAAGTCAAATATTTTAATTCTTAACGAAATTTCCTGTTCTAAAGTCAAAATTATAATTCTTTACGAAATCCCCTGTTCGAAAGTCAAAATTATAATTCTTCACGGAATTCCTTTTTCAAATTTTCCTGTTAATCAGAATCATATTTATTTATAATATTCCCTATTTTAATTCAGAAATGTAGTAATACCCTTTTTCAAAAATTTGTAAGATGAACGTTTCAAATTGTGAGGAATTCTGATTCGGAACTGGGATTTTAAAAAAAATTTCCTTCTTCTAACTCAGAATTTAAATTCTTCCGATCTCAAATTATAATTCTTTACAAAAACTCCCTGTCCTAAAGTAAAAATTATAATTTTTTTCGAAAATTCCTTGTTCCATGACAGGACAATAAAATAGATGAAACCATTTTTGATTCGCGATTTCCGGTTTTCCCGATTTCCCGGTGAGGTAGACACCCTGTAAATTAAAATTTGTGTGAAATACGAGGGGTTAATTACTCCTGGTGAAATCGAATGATTAAATTCATCGGATCGTTTGAATTTTTTCAAAAATCTACCTGAAATCTTTGCGAAATATTTGAAATCTTTGTAAAATCATTGAAATCTTTGGGAAATCATTGTAATCTTTCTGAAATATTTGAAATTATTTGAAATATTTGTTAATATTTGTGAAATTATTGAAATCATTAAAATCTTTGCGAAACATTTGAAATCTTTGTGAAATCTTTAGGAAATCATTAAAATATTTGTGAAATTTTTCTGAAATAATTGAAATCTTTGCGAAATATTTGAAATCCTTGCAAAATCATAAAAATCTTCGTGAAATTTTTCTGATATCTTTGAAAATCTTTTTAAAATATTTGAAATATTTGGTAATATTTGTGAAATTATTGAAATCATTGAAGTCTTTGTGGAATATTTTAAATCTTTATGAAATCTTTGCGAAATCTTTGAAATATTTTTGAAATATTTGTCAAATCTTTGAAGGTCTTTGCGAAATATTTGAAATATTTGATATTTGTGAAATTATTGAAATCTTTGTGAAATCCTTGGGATATTATTTAAATCTTTTGGTATTCTTTGAAATATATCTAACTTTTTTCTGAAATAATTGAAATCTTTGCGAAATATTTGAAATCTTCGGGAAGTCATTCAAATATTTGTCAAATCTTGGTCAAATCTTTGGAAATCTTTGCGAAATATTTGAAATATTTGTGAAATATTTCATATTTGTGAAATTATTGAAATCTTTGAAATCTTTGGGAAATCATTAAAATCTTTGTCAAATCTTTGGAAATCTTTGCGAAATATTTGAAATATTTGTGAAATATTTCATATTTGTGAAATTATTGAAATCTTTGAAATCTTTGGGAAATCATTAAAATCTTTGTCAAATCTTTGGAAATCTTTGCGAAATATTTGAAATCTTTGGAAAATCATTAAAATCTTTGTAAAATCTTTCTGAAATCTTTGGAAATCTTTGAAATATTTTTGAAATCTTTGTCAAATCTTTGAAGATCTTTGCGAAATATTTGATATTTGTGAAATTATTGAAATCTTTGTGAAATCCTTGGGAAATTATTTAAATCTTTGGGCACTCTTTGAAATCTATCTAACTTTTTTCTGAAATAATTGAAATCTTTGCGAAATATTTGAAATCTTTGGGAAGTCATTAAAATCTTTGTCAAATCTTTGGAAATCTTTGCGAAATATTTGATATTTGTGAAATTATTGAAATCTTTGGGAAATCACTAAAATCTTTGTCAAATCTTTGGAAATCTTTGCGAAATATTTGAAATATTTTTGAAATATTTGAAATCTTTGGAAAATCATTAAAATCTTTCTGAAATCATTGGAAATATTTGCGAAATATTTGAAATATTTTTGAAATCTTTGGAGATCTTTGCGAAATATTTGATATTTGTGAAATTATTGAAAACTTTGCGAAATATTTGATATTTTTGAAATTATTGAAATCTTTGGGAAATCATTAAAATCTTTGTCAAATCTTTGGAAATCTTTGCGAAATATTTGAAATATTTGATATTTGTGAAATTATTGAAATCTTTGTGAAATCTTTGGGAAATCATTAACATCTTTGTCAAATCTTTGGAAATCTTTGCAAAATATTTAAAATATTT
>CAKNYM010049831.1:2284-79000 GCA_932195095.1 Andricus curvator
TTGACGTCGATATAATCAGGATAGGATGAGATAGAGAAAAGGAGATTAGAAAAGAAAGACGTGAATTTGTACAGACAAAAAGATAGAAAAAGATTGACGTTGACAGAATCAGGATAGGATGAGATAGAGAAAAGGAGATTGGAAAAGAAAGACGTGAATTGGATTGACGCGGATAGATCAAGGATAAGAAGAGATAGGGAAAAGGAGATTGTAAAAGATAACGGTAGTTTAGACTGATAGAGAGATAGAAAAAGATTGACGTTGATAGAAGTAGGATAGGATGAGATAGAGAAAAGGAGATTGGAAAAGAAAGACGTGAATTTATATAGACAAAAAAATAGAAAAAGATTGACGCGCATAGATCGAGGATAAGAAGAGATAGGGATAAGGACATTGAAAAAGATAACAGGAGTTTAGATTGATAGAGAGATAGAAAAAGATTGACGTAGATAGATAAAGTATAGGGTGAGATAGAAAAAGATTGACGTAGATAGATAAAGTATAGGATGAGATAGAAAAGAGAGGATTAAAAAAGATAGACGCGAATTTAGATTGGCAAAGAGATAGAATGGGATGCATTTTTTCTATATATTTCTATCATAAAGATTCGAAATGATTCAAAAGGATAGGATCTCTATCTTTTTACTTCCAGCAGGGTTTTGAGGCAGTTTGAATTTAGCCCCTCAAATTTTGTTTTTTTGAAAAAATTGGGAAGGAAGAACTACCAAACCATAACCCGTGCAGAAATCGCCATATATTTTCCCGATTACCGATCTGGTCCTGATCGCTTTAATTTCTTCGGGGCCAGATCGGGATAATTCCATGACCTAGAACCGAGCCAGACCGGTTCAAGTATTGCAACTCCACCTAGTTCCAATTCAGGAAACTTGACTTGCTGTCAAATGAAGTGTGTTATTGTTGATAAAATTCATGTTTATTATCTGAGTTTAAGTGTATAATGCAATAAACAATATGCCAAAGCCTAGTACACCGCGAGTTCAAAAGCATTGCGCGTTAGCTGCTTTAGACAATTTTCGTTATGTGAACGAGGGTAAGTAAATCGTTAAATCGTATTGATTGAATCGAAACCTAACCTCAAAATTGAAATTTATTTGAAAACTGATTATAAATTGAATATTTTTAAGATATTTTGAGTTTGAATGAAAGTTACACAAATAAACAAATGTATATAAATTTTAACCCGAGTTATTGATTATATATTAAAAATTATGTAGATATTGATGCAGATGATGAAGAAAAGTGGAACGCAACCCGAAATGCAAGTTGCAGGAATTTTAGAAGATCAAAGTAACGTGTTTAGGTTTTGATATAATTAAAAGATAAAGTCATCTATAACGCTAAACATGAACTTATAAATATTCAGGATTGTGAATATCAGAAATTCAGTTTTCTTCAACATAACCTCAAAATTTTATTTCATTCTTATTTTAATTTTATCGACGATTTTAGAGCTAAATTTAGAGTTAAATTTTTATTTTTAAAGAAAAATGGTCATAGTTAAGTCATTTTTGTCTTGTAGTTTCAGTTTTATAGCAATAAATCAGATATTTTATAATAATTAAATAGCTATTTTGATAATTTCGAAAATTTGAAGCGCAGTAACCTTTTTTTCAATTCAAGATTCAAAATTTTCAGCTTATAGTTTCAAAAAGATTTCAATGGTTACATATTTTAAAGCGTTTTAATAATTGGAATTTTCCAAAAACTTGAAATTTCAATACTTTTCGAAAATACCCCGTTTCAACTCAGAATTAAATTTCTTTTGAGAAATTCCCGGCTCCAATCCAGAATTTAAATTCTTTTCGTAATTTCCCATTCCAGGTCAGATTCTGGTAAGTAAGTAAGTAAGTAAGTATACCATTAAGCCATTTCCCTTTCAGGGTAGGCGTGACACTACCCGATTCGGGTAGTGTTTCTAGGTGGATAGTTTCTTGTAGTAGATAACTACTACAAGTGTGGACTCACCACACCCACGATGTGCCAACAGCACGCAGTATTCTCGAATGGTCACCCATCCAAGTACTAATCGCGCCCAACGCTGCTTAACTTCAGTGATCTGACGAGAACTGGTTTTTTCAGCGTGGTATGGCCGTAATATTAGAAAATTCCCTGTTCCAATCCAGAATTTCAATTCTTTTCGAAAATTACTTGTTTCAACTAAGAATTAAGTTTCTGTTGAAAAGTGCCCTGTTCCAATGCAGACTTTTAAGTTTTTCCGAAAATTTCCAATTTCACCTCGAAATTGATTAAAACCGGAATATTTCCTGTTCCAACTGAGAATTTGGTCCAGTAAAATTTCTTCTTGCTGCTAGTTTGGCTAGCCTATCCGATATCTCATTGCCCTTGATACCGCTGCGTCCAGAGATCCATAGCAGAGTAACTCGGTTTTCCGTCGCTAACATATTTAGTGCCTCAAAGTATTCCCATACTAACAGCGACGTGGTCGCTGTTCCCTTCAAGGCCAATATAGCATCCCTGCTGTCTGAGCAGATATGTGTAGTCCATTCTATTCCTTCTACGCTATACACCGGCTCCTGCATTCACCTCGTTCCTGGAGCCATCTGCAAACCAGTTGTCTCCATCACAGTGCAGGTGTGCGTCGCCGTTAACACATTCCTCCTTCGTGGATAGACTAACTCAATACTTCTTGTCGAAGAGGTAGCGAGTGGCCATTTTGTCCCTGGGCATGTTCAGGGTCGGTTTCCTCGCGATGTCGACTGGGACCTTCACTGCTGTCGAGATCCTTCTGTCATTTACAAAATTAATCTCCAGGCCGCCTTCGCAGCCACGGTCTTGATGGTGAGATGGACGGGCTCCAAACCCATTAGTGCCCCCAGTGCCATCGTGGGTGTCGACTTTGAGGCACCAGTGACGCCTCTCAAAATCAGTCCCCTGATCCTTTCCAGTCGAGACTTCACAGTGGACAGCTCGACCCTGCTCCACCAGACCACCGCCGCATAGGTTAGCCTGAGTCGCAAGATCGCTGTGTAGATCCACATAAGTGTCACCGGGTTCAAGCACTTGTTTTCCAGGTGGTCGTTCCATAACAGCTTCTTATCCAGAATGACTCCTAGATATTTACCTCGTTCTTTGATTTCCAGTTGTTGTCCTTCAAGTTTCAGTGTACTCGTGGTTCCCCACTTATACCTTCTGGTGAAAACAACCGCGTCTATCTTACTCGGATGAACCGATAGTTCAATTTTCTCATACCATGAATACACTATCATCAGAGCTTGTTGCATGACTCCGAAGAGCACATCCAGAAGCTGGCAGCTCATGATAACCAGTATATCGCCCGCATAGCCTATGACGTGGTGGTTCTGACTCGAGAGTAGATGAAGCATTTCATTCACTACTAAGCACCACAGCAAGGGCGATAAAATTCCTTCCTGCGGACATCCCGAGTCAACGGTTCCACATAAAGTTGTATCACCCTTAGTCGTAGTTAGATTCCTGTTGGCCAATATGTGGCACGTCCATTCCACGACTGCAATAGGCACACCATGTGTGATCATGGCTGTCCTGATCACCTTTCCAGAGGTGTTGCGTGTTGCTCCTTGTGAAGTGGCCTACTTGACAAGACCTTATCGCGGATATATCTATCCACAAGTTTTTCCACTGTTTTCAGTAGGAAAGATGTTAGGCTGATGGGACGGAAATCCTTGGGTGAGGTATAACCGATCCTACCTGCTTTCGGAATAAAGGCTACTCTAGTACCCCTCTATGTAAGAGGACTGGATATATGCCATCTGGGCCAGGAGACTTGTAAGGACTGAAAGACTTCAGGGCCCACCTGACCCTGGCGGGGGTGACGATCTCGTTGGCTAGCCGCCTTTTTGGGCCGCAGGCGACTTTGTTTGCCTCTGAGGTGTAGTCCCCTTTTCTCCAAACCTTGAACTCATCCAGTCTAGCCGCCTCAGCTCCTTCTCGATGCCTATGCAAAAGTTGCTGTAGCTCTCTTGCTTCGCTTTACGTATTGCACCCCGTTCCATAGTTCCTTCGTTTTGCCAGTACTGGCACGTCTGAACCACTCCCTTGTTCCCCGCGAAGCTCTTCGAGTTTCCCATTCCACCAGTGTGTCTGCCCAGCCTTTCGGACTCTTGTAGGTCGACAATTACTTTCATAAGTAGCTTTGATGGCTTCCGTGAAAATTTTGGCTACCATCTCCAGGGTATCCACGTCTCGAATTAACCTGGGAACCTCCGAAAGTGCACATGTTATTTCCGTGGAAAACTGATCCCAGACCGTTCTTCCTAGATTTCTGACCCATCTGGGGCCAGCGGGTACAATGGATTCCAGCAAGAACTCTATCTGTTTGTGATCTGAGAGAGTGGGTTCATCTGTAACTCCCCATTTCTTGATATTATCTCTAAAAGTACTGGTGCAGAGAGCACAATCACTCTACATCCATCGCTTGGGGGGGGGGTCACATTGAGTGAGACACTTAATGTTCAAATATCCGCTTGCAGACCACAATTACAAACGGAGAGCTGTTTCGGGGTCGCTATGCGGGCCGCAGGTCATTCCTATCCCGATTTCAAAGCTGTAAATCGGTCCGGGAGGGGCCTCGACACAGAGCCGCAAAAACTCGCAAAACCCATTTTTTCACATATGGGTTTTTTTTCGGACCCTACTAAACACACTGATGGTGGTGATATTCAAAAATTAATATTTTATTCGTATTCTATAGCTATTCGTTAAGAGAAATGTCGAGTTTCAACTCGATTCAGCAAATACTGACGATTCTGAACAAAAGTTACAAAAAAATATTTTTTTCTTATATGAAATACGTGTTAAACTTTATGGGGTTTGCGCCACCCCTGAATGTCATTTCTTTCAAAACAGAAAAAATGTATTTATTTTTTTGTGGATTCGAAAAAATTTCCGGGCAATATGCATGAAAATAAAAATGACTTTATTTAAATATATTTTAGTTTTACTGATTTCATTTTACAGTATTTTTCTGTTTCACCTACACATTTTTTCCGTTTATATGACAATAATACTTATTAATAATATATTTATTACCTTTAAGATTTCCATAATTTCAATTTAAAATTATAGTTTTTAACGCGCAATTATTTTGTTTGATTTGTTTTACTCCTATATTATTAAATTCAACGAGAGCAAATTCGAAAACATTTAGTTTGAAATGTTTTAATTTTTCAAAGTGTTAATTTCAAATTTATCAATACTGTAGTTTCGAATTTGAATATTAAAAATTTAAGGGCAATTTTTACGACTTTTCTACTCTAATTTCAGATTTTGGCAGCACTTCATTTTGGCGTTCGAAAACGCGTAAATGTATTGTCCAATCGTTTCAAAGGAAGAAAATTTTCAAAATCGAAAAATCAATATTTTGAAAACGTAGAATTCTAGATAATATTATTGAAATGAGTTCATATTTATAGGAGATATTCAAAATACTCTAGCGATGCCTAGAAAATCATGAAAAATTGAACAATCGCCTACGAGCGAGTGATTGAATGAAGTTTTTTGGGAAATGACATATCAAATCTTCACAAATTTACTGAGATATTCAGATTTGGAAAAAGTACTCCACGTCTGCCCGCGCTCTTAGCTAATGCGTCGCGAGGACTGCTCTCTCAGGCAGCGTTTTCGAAGTTCAGTCTGCGCGGGCAGACGTCGAGTACTTTGTCCAACTCTGAATATCTCAGTAAATTTTCAACGAATTGATGTGAGATTTTTCAAGAAACTTCACTCAACATTGCTGAATAAATCACTCACTGGAAGATGTTTGAATGTCGAAGTTGCCTAGATAATTTTTACTGGCAAACCGAAGAAAACACAATTATCGGTTGACCTAATTTTGTAATTGAATATTATTTAACAATAAGCGATTGTTAACTTTTTCATGACTTCCTAGGCATCGCTAGAGTGTATTGAATACGTCCTACAAATATGAACCCATTTCAATAATATTTGACCGAGTTAGAACGATTTAAGTTTTAAATCCTAACTGAATCAGGGAGAAACTTTTTTTCAATATTTCGTTTCTATTATTGAAAATAAACGTTTGGCAAAAAAAATTCTGATAGGAAAAAGTTTCACTTCCTTATTATCTAGAATTCTACTTTTTCAAAATATTGATTTTTCGATTTTTATCATTTTCTTTCTTTGAGATGATCGGACAATACTTTTACGCGTTTCTGAGCGTCGGGCTGGTTCTTGCATCCGGCGGGACAATTTATATCCAGGCAGAGGCAAGCCCCCTTCGTGAAGCGCTCAAATATTTTTCGTTGTTATTTCAAGAATTTTCTAACAGTGTACGCGATATTCACAAATGACTTATTACATCAAGGCCACGTAATATTCCACCAACATGAAACAAAACTTCGCAAACAATAAAAACGTTATGTTCTTTACGCCGTGTCATCACGATAGATTGGGAAACAGAAGATAACGGCTTCATTATATAAACCGCTAAACTCGGCGTTTATTTCACTCGTCATCATCTCTTCGGGAAATTTTTCAAGAACTGACCGGCCCCTCTACTCTGGGATGAGGTCCATCATTCCCACTCTGCTGACATCATCAGTATTTCTCTTTTACTCTGTTGGTGAGTAGAATACGTCAAATAACTTAATAAATAATTTAAATTTCGTAATTAATCTTCATCAAATAGGTATACTGGAGCAAAAAAGCGCGCGCGACCAAATTTTTTCTTTTACAAGATTACAATATTGCAATCATGTTATACTGTGAATCAATCGCATACCGTATTTGACCCTCCGTTTGGCACATGGGTCCAGCCAGACCATTCGCGATTCAAAATTTTTTTTAGTATACTTCTGATTGAGGTAGCGACTTGAAACTTCCTGACTCTTCCTGAAATTTCATTAGCTATCATTTAAAAAAAAAATTGACAGGATACATGCCATACAAGGATAATTACAAGGATATTCATTTGAATATACTTCGGGTTGGCACATGTGGCCTGGCCAGACCCCCCCATATTTCATGTGAGAATGTATTGAATAGAATGCATTTTGAACATTTTATTGCGTTTTTTTAACTTCTCTTGGTATTTTTCCATTCAGATTGCCTTTTATAATCTGTTAGCATCTTGCACACAGATATATGAATGCTATAAAGTAAACCCTTACTTCTGCTGCTTCCATTGCCATCACGTCACTCACTTCCCATACCCTCACTTTCACTAATTCCCTTCTAACACTGCCCAGCCCCTCATTTACCGTACTTTTCACCTCTCCCTTCCCTTACTTTTCCCTAATCTACTTTCTCTTTCCTCAACTCCCCTACATTTATTCTTCACGCATCCGACCAACGCACTTTTTCACCCCCTTCATTCTCTTACTTCTCCCTCCGCTACATCACAACCCCTAACATTCTTCACATCCCCCACTTCTCGTACTTTCTACCTCCTCACTTTCCTTACTTCTCCTTTCTCTACTCCCCCCCCTCTCATATCCCAGACTTACACTCGCTTCTCCTACTTCCGATCCCCTCAGATCCCACACTTCCAATCTTATCACTTCCCTCATTTCTGTATTTTCTGCTTCCCCTAATTCCACTCCCATACTTCTTCTCCCTCCCTTTCTTTGCTTTTCCCTCATCTACTTTCCCTCTCCACAATTCCTCTACTTTCATTATCCATGCATCCCACTCCCTTACTTCTTCACCTCCTTCCCTACTTCTCCTTCCTCTACTTCCCCTAATTACGTTCCCATACTTCTCCTTCCCTTCCTTCCCTCACTTCTCCCGCATCTACTTTCCCTCTCTTCAATTTCCCTTTTTTCATTCTCCACACATCACCCCCCCCCCTTACTGTGTCACCCATTTCACTTCTCTTATTTCTCCCTCCTCTACATCCCAACCCCCAACATGCTTCACATCCCTCACTTCTCCTACTTTCTACTCCCAGACTTTCCTTACTTCTCCTTTCTCCACTTCCCCAACCCTCACGTTCCTCACTCACACTTACTTCTTTTACCCTCCCCCCTCCGTCCCCCCACATCGCACACTTCAAATCCCATAACTTCCCTTATTTCTCCATCCTCTACTTCCCCTAATTTCACTCCCATACTTCTCTTACTTCTCCTCTCCTCCCTTCCCTCACTTCTCCATTAACCATATAAGTTTTATTTTTACCTAAGTAGGTAATAAGACATATGCGAAATCGCTAGGAATAAGAAAAAAAAATATATATATATACCTGCATTCTATATAAATGTATTTCAATACATCTCCAAAAAGGCAGTATTTCCATATAACTATACCAAAGGTTATCGGACCATGTGCCAAACGAGGGTTAACCAATTTGAAAGTTTCTTTTTCCAAATATCAGCTCATTAATTTGCTAACGGCCATACCACGCTGAAAAACCCAGTTCTCGTCAGATCACTGAAGTTAAGCAGCGTTGGACGCGGTTAGTACTTGGATGGGTGACCATTCAAGAATACTGAGTGCTGTTGGCCCATCGTGGGTGTGGTGAACCCACACTTGTAGTTATTTATAACTACAAGAAAACTACCTAGAAACACTACCCGAATCGGGTAGTGTCACGCCTACCCTGAAAGGGAAATGGCTTAATGGTATACAATTTGCAAAGATTGTGTGGAGGCCGATTCAGAAAAAAATTCACTAATCTATTATGTGAGTTGAGAAATGACAAAAAGGTATCAGATTTGTGTAAAATTTGCTCACCCCCCCTCCCCCCGTTTTTTCAAATGTCCAAGTTTTGACACCGTCTGAACCCGAAAAACAGGTTTTTACGAATGTGTCCGTGTGTATGTATGCGTGTATGAATGCATGTATGTCTGCATGTATGTATGTTGTATGTGTGTATGTCTGTCTGTGAGCACAATACCTTCAAAAATTTGATCTATTAGATTGGCCTTCGGTAGACTCTTTTAGTGTTGAAAACTGAAGATCAAGTTTGTTAGCCAGCTATTTTGAATGAAAATTCAAAAAGTTGGAGCATTTTCATAATTTTTGAGACCACTTTTTTGCAAGATTTATAAATTGTATGTACGGCTGTTCATAGTACTCAAAAGGCGAAACATTTATCTCAATGACTTTTTTTGATAGAAAGAAAATTGCCAAAGTTATACCATTTACAAAATTAAAAAAAAAACGAAAATGAAAATTTTAAGCCAAACAACGCACGATACGAAAAAACGTCGAATGGAGAAATACGTTGACTTTTGAACACCCTACAAGATTGTTATGACGACTTTTGGAATTTTTTCTGAAAAATCAAAAATTCAAATTTGGATCGCACAAAAAATAATGAAAAATCAAAAATTCTATTTTGCGATCAAACTATGCAAGATACAAAACAAATGAACCGAACAAAATTGTGCATTCAAAAAAGATCCACAAATTTGTTATATATCACTTTGATAGGGCGTATAGTTTTAGTTTTATTCGCAAAAAACTACATTAAAAAAAAAATAGAATTTTTGGACAAACGACACAAGCTATGTACAATAACATTCTTTAGATAAAACTGTTCGCCTAAGTTATATCTACAAATTTGCTTAGAACCACCTTACGCTAGAATGCGTAGTTTTAGTTAAAATCATAAAAAATAATATTGAAAATAAACAAATTAAATTTACGGAAAAATGACACAAGTTGCAATAAAATTTTTAATAACAAATTTGCTTTTTCAATAGGATGCGCACTTTTTTTAAATTATGAAAAAAAAACAATGAAAATACTTTTGTTTCAATACCAATGCATATTATGAATTGTAATAATATCAATTTATTGAATTGACACATTTTCCAGGGTAGTTCAGAATAAAATTTAATGCAAAATAAGAAACAAATATTAAAGGAATCATTAAAAAAGAAATTTATTCTTTGTTTTGCATTATCTGAATAAGCAGTCCCAGACCGAGGTACAGAAATAAATATAATATACATTTTTATAATAGAGTTGAACATAATGTAGAAAAGTTCGCATTTTCGAAAAAATCGAGTGCGAAGCACGAGATACGTGATGAGAATATGTTCATTAAAGCCGAAGGAGCTTTAACAAAAGAGAATTCACAATCACCAAATTAAAGTTTTCGATGCTCTGACCTTTAATTTTAAAAGGCAGACACCGATAAAATTTTATGATTTTCGAACTTTGTGAGAGCCGAAACGTAAACATCTGTTAAAAACTGTATATTGAAGATTTGATATGTTTCATTGCACTTTCATGAATAAAAATGTAAAATATAAGAAAGTAGATTTCACATTAAAGAGCTGAAAATATTGCGGCAGCTTTTTTTCTATAAAAACGATGTGTTTCATTAAAAAATGCTCACAAAAAATGTGTAAGTCTTTTGAAGATGAATGATTTTTCTTCTAAGCATTTGTTCGCATCTTGCCCAGTTGGACCGAAAAATGGATTTTGTTTTGCTTTTAGTATCATGCAAATGCCTCCCACCTTCGGAACCTTTTTTATTTATTTATATTATACCTAAACAAAAAATACAATTGCTTGTCACACGATTATAAATATATTTTATTGAAAAGGAATAGTATTAGTACATATACTCTTCATTAAATAAAATTGGCATTACAGATTAAATTATTTAATCTAGTTCAATATTATGAACTCTTTTACATTCTCACCGAAAACATTTTCAACTTCAATACTGTTACGTGGTAAATAATGAAAGTTTAATTTGTATATAGAACTGAATTGCGGACAGCAATTGAGTGTCCCCATGCAAGAACAAGACATAGATTTTTCTAGCGCGATGGAGTCGGCCCCTGACGGCTGAAAATCGATATACGAAATTTTGAATTTTAAAACATAGATTCTTTTAGATAACTATATTCCGCATTTTCCCCCTTTGCAAGAAGATCATATCTTTCTTAGATTTTTGAAAAATTGCAAAAAACTTTTTTTTTAAAGTCAATTTTTAATTCGATTTTTGTCTTCAACTCATACTCAAATCCACAGTTTTTGGAACTTCTTTATAAAATGTATAAGAAGCATTCCTTATAGTTTTCTTGTTAGGACGCTTAGCGATAAAAATTTTTAACTTTATTTATAACAATATAAAAAATTATTTTCTAGGCT
Organism: Andricus curvator; assembly: GCA_932195095.1. Lineage (NCBI taxonomy): Eukaryota > Metazoa > Arthropoda > Insecta > Hymenoptera > Cynipidae > Andricus > Andricus curvator. The sequence continues at coordinate 13,373 of CAKNYM010049831.1, forward strand.
ATTGCATAATTCGTTCCACAAAACGTTTGAGCGTTTCGTTTATCGAGGCAAGTTTGAGCAAACAAAAACTTCCTGCGGAGAAGTTCTTCAAAAAAGTACAAAGAAGTTTTCTGCGAAGGCTTTTTTAAAATAAATCAATAGGTAAAAAACTGTGAATGCTAAACTTTAAGCGCGCGACTGATCTTCTATGCGTGGATTATGCCGAGTCGGGACGTCTTGACGTTTAGGCGGGTTATTAGAACAATATTTTGCTTGGTGTAGTCTCCCAGATTCCAGAATTGGTCATGAAATTTTTCTGTGTAAAAGTTGAAATCTTCAAAAAACATTTCTTCTTACAGCAGTTTTGAACTGGTACAAAATGTCTTTCAGAAACAAGTTTCTTAGAATTAGAGACGTACTCTTCGCTCTGCGTTAAAAAATTTTGGTTTTGAAAAGCCTTATTACGGAATTATTATTGAAATTATTACCAAAACACGCTCTTATCACGATATCTGTATAGGAGTTCAAAATATAAAAAACTGGAACCTCATTTCTTTCAGCTTCTATCGAAAGAGAAAAAAACTAAATATTATACGTACTCTATTTCTGCATGTTTTCTTAACATTTCTAGCCCACGCTTCTTCATTTGTTGTTCGTTTCCTCCCTCTAGAAGAACCTTGAGATTCGCTTTCCACTATCGACATTTGAAAATTCGTTTTGATAATAATTTTATTATTATAAATTATATTTTCACTGAAGCTAAAACTCGCAATACGCGTACGAAGCGCATACTTCGGTACTCAGAATAGAAATGATCTATTTTGTTTCAGCAGAAAACTGCTGTATAAGGAAATACGTTCCGACTCGGCATAATACACGCATAGAAGAGCAGTCGTGCGCTTCAAGTTTAGCGTTTACAGTTTTTCACCTATTAATTTATTTAAAAAAAGCTTCCGCAGTCAACTTCTTTGTACTTTTTTGAACAACTTCTCCACAGGAAGTTTTTGTTTGCTCAAACTTGCCTCGATAAACAAAACGCTCAAACGCTTTGTGGAGCGAATTATGCCAGACATGCCCAACTCGGGGAAATATCCTCCGGGAACACATGTTCCGCGTCCCCTACTCTTTCTCCTAGAGAACGGGAGTGGTGGTAAACGCTTGCGAGAATCTGTCCTCTGTGACGTACGCCTCTACCACGCGCATGCGTCTACCACCTCTCTCGCTCTCTAAGAGAAAGAGTACGGGACGCGGAACATGTGTTCCCGGAGGAAATTTCCCCGAGTTGGGCATGTCTGAATTATGCAATAGTCTAGAAAATAATTATTTACATTGTTAAAAATAAAGTTGAAATTTTTTATCGCTTACCGTCATAACAAGAACTCTATAAGGAATGTAAAAATCGAATTAAAAATTGACTTTTGAAAAAAAAAGTTTTTTGCAATTTTTTAAAAATCTAAGGAAGATATGATCTTCTTGCAAAGGAAAAAAAAGATGCGGAATATAATTATTTACAATAACCTATGCTTTGAAATTCAAAATTTCGTATTTCGATTTTTAGTCGTCAGGGGCCAACGCCACCGCGCTAAAATAATCTATCTTTTTCTTGCATGGGGACACTCAATTCAGGACGTCTTTATTACTCTAAGGTTAGAAGAGAACTGAATATGCGTCCGGCCGGGACGCTACGCTATGACCCACGTATTCTATTGGGAATGAAAAAATCCACCGCGCCTAAAGGGGCGCTGCGGTGTCATATAAATATGGCCGCGGAAGCCATATGGATAATGTGGAATAGTAGCAATAATTTAATTTAAAAATGTGTTTAGGTTTAGAAAATTGTATTTTTGGACTTAGATAGTTTGTCTAGTTAAGCAACAGCTACACCTGCATCCAGAAATATGATTAAAGGCCAAAATATCCTTAATTCTGGCATGATTGTAATGTGCGGAGCTATACCACAAAAACTCTCGAAAAAGTTGAAGTATATTCATTGTTCCTTGAAACCATTGCTTTAACTTCAGAACCACACGAAACAACAGGAAGGATAATAATTAATGTTGGCATATTTTTAATCATTTTTCCCATTTGTGCATTACAAGACCTAGGAATAGCGTCTCGCTTGAGAGATCATTTTTATGCGTCTAGCTCTGTGAAACAGAAAAACATCAGATCATAACGGTTACATTTCCGCTAAATAATAATATTAAATATTAATATTTAATTCATACTTAGTATACCATGCTGGAAATCAGTAATTATTTTCATTAAAATGCAAGGAGCAGACAAGTAAATTCCTAACGTTACAATCTTTAATATTTAAATTTCTGAACCACTCACTGTTTATCTACCCAGTGAAAAAAGTTAAATGGATATAACGCGAAAACGAATTCAGGTTATGTTTGGTGAATTCGATTTGCTGCCATGATCGAATTGGGCCTTTAAATTCAATTCTGCAATGCATTAAGCTCTATTCGGCCGAGTTGAATTTATAAAATGAAGGGAAATTATAAGTTTTTTAGCGTAGCAATGAGTATAATTATAAAAAATAAAGTTGCCCAAATACATTCGTGCGGTTTGGGCGAGCGATATTAACTATTTAACTGAACGGAGTGATATTAACCAAATTTTGACCAATGGTATTGTTTTCTCCCAAGTGATCACCATGAGCTTCTCTCATCACTTTTCTTTTCTCGTTTAGTTAGTTTGTGAGTTTTACTGAAACACAAGTGAAAACTGGAGTCTGCGTAGTAGTTGGCAAGTAGTGGATCATTTCTAATATTTCTTTCCTTTCGATAAGTGTAAACATCGGGTCTCCAAAGTGTGTCCTATTATAGTTGATTTATTGTTTTTGAAATCGTCTATCATCCAAACTAGATGTCTTAATCATTCTTCGTCATTGTAATTTGGCATATTATCTATTCTAATTCTTTTCCATAATTTTCCTGTTGCATTTGGTTTAACTTCTACCTTTTCATTTGTCACCGGGTTTGCTTTCCACTCTAAGTAATTATCGAATAGATTGGAATCCTGCTTATTCTGTTTTAGACTTCCTGATTCATCCTCAGTTGATTCTTCAGTTAATTCCTCAGAGGACTCGCTTATTCTTCTTTCAAGTAATTTAATTTTGATCTTGCTGTCGACTATCCTATTGCCAGTGATCGTAAGCTTAGGTTTATTGTACTTGGAGGTATTCAACTCCTCCGTAATGGGCGTGACGATTATTTTTATATTGGATAATTTATCCTCTGGTGTGATTTCTTTTCTCACTATGTCTGTGTCTTCTACAGCTCTACTGAGTTAGTCTGGACTGGTAATCGGGAATAGTCTAGATAAGCAGTCCGCAGCTTTACTCTCTTTATCTTTAACGTTCTGGACTTCATACTTGTATTGTTCTAATCTGAGTCTCCATCTCAGTAGGCGCCAGCTTGGGTGTTTCACGTTATAGAGCCAAATCAAGGCCATGCGATCTGTCTGAATTGTAAATTTTGTTCCTAGTAAGTATTGACTGAGTCGTTTGACCGCCCATACAATTGCTAACAATTCCTTTTCACTAGTGGTATAATTTTCTTCTGCCTTGTTCAATGTTGTTGATATAAACAAGCATTGATGTCCTTTCTGTGATAGTACTGCACCTAATCCAAGGTTGGATGCGTCTGTGGTGGGCCCAAAATTTTCCTTGAAGTTCGGGAATCGTAGCACTTGTGCTGAGCATAGAGTGGTTTTTAGCTTTTTAAAACTTTCAGTGAATTTGGGTGACCAGTCGAATATGGTCTCTTTTTGGGTTAGCTTAGTCAGAGGTCTTGCTATGAGAGAGAAGTTTTTTATAAATTTCCTATAGTATCCTGTCAAACCCAAGAAAGACTCAATTTCCTTCATTGTGGTAGGGATTTTCAAGTTCTTGACCGCTTGAGTTTTTGATGGATTAGGTTTGATTCCATCCTTGGTGAGTAGATCGCATAAATACTTAAGTTGCGATCGTAGATACTCGCATTTGGTTGATTCTAATTTCAGTCCTAATGCCTTTATCCTTTCAAACACTTTAATTATACTGTTTGATGTGCTCCTCTAAGGTTTTTCCTATGATTACTATGTCGTCTATGTACAGAAAGCATTCTCTGCCAATTAGACCTCTGAATGTGTTTTCCATCATTCTTTGGAATTTAGCTCGTGCATTTTTTAGACCGAAAGGCATACGATTGTATTCGTAGTGGCCTTGAGATGTTAAAAACGCAGTGTATTTTTTGAATGCTTTTTCATTGGAATTTGGTGGAAACTCGCACTCATATCAAAAGCAGAGAAAAACTTCGCTAGTTCCAAATGGTCAAGAATATCATCGGTAACAGTTGAGGGATACGCGTTTTGGTCGGTATCCTTATTAATGTGTCTGTAATCAATGACTATTCTCAGTTTGTTTTCTTTTTTGGGTACTACCCAAAGTGGAGGGTTAAACAGAGATTGGGAATATCTTATAATTCCTTTATCTAAAAGTCCCTGCGTGTGCTCCAAGGTGAATTGTCTTTGGGCTTAGGGTAACTTATGTGATCTCAGATTCACTATCTTTTCTGAATTCAGCGTAATTTCGTGCTCTGTTGAAGTTCTAAAATTTTATTTGTGCCTTTAAAGCCTATGGTACGTTCGATCCCTCCTTTTGTGTGAGTCTTGTCTCGAGACTGTATATTGAGAATTTGTTCTAGTTTATTTCATCTGGAATTTTGAACGGGGTGGATTCGTAGTTACAAATTGGTACCCATAATTTTCCTTGACGTATAGAGTAAATGCCATCTAGGATATGTTTATTGCCGTCGATCCATACATTTGAATTCGTATCCTCGACTTGGAAAAGGCATACTTGCTCTGAGTTTTTCTTATATCGTGCCCGTCTTCGTGAAGGGCAACTTGTTTTTGCCTAACATCAAGAATTTCTGAGTGAGCGAGTATCTTTCATTCTTTTTTAGAAATGACAATCCTATTATTCCAGATTTCGGTAGGGAAAAATCAACGGGAATAATATGAAGAAGGTGGTTTTTTCCGAAGTATAGAATGTATACGGCTTCTGTTGTCTGATGGAGGTCATTTCCCATACAAAATTTTTTTCTAAATTTAATTTTTGTATTTTTGTCTGTGATGCTGTCCCCTGCATTAGGTTAAAAGAGGCTCCTGAGTCCACTAATAGGCTTTATATTGTTCCGTTTCGTTGTTTCTCTCGTATAGATAGGAGTTTTCTGCATATGCTTGATATTCTGCCCGTTCCTCGTAGGCCTCTTGCTTCTCTATTTCTTCCTGAGTCATTTGTTAGTGGTCTAAATAGTTTGTGTTTTCCTCCTGAATGTTCCTTACCGGCTTCGGTGTTTTTTTTTGGGAAATGTCGCTGGTGAAAATTTTACTTTGCATAACACTGGTTAGCAAAATTTCCCACTTTTTCACACTTGTGGCATTTCATGTCCATTCTGTTGGCTAGTGCCATTGAATGGTATGGAACTCTCGGTGTTGTATTTGCTTGAAATCTGAATTGTGTATTTGACGGTCTGAATTCCCTTTTGGGTTGGTTTTGAGATTCACCTGTCGATACTCTTAGTAGACTCTCTTTTAGCCAAGTTTCTATCTCTGTAGCCATATTCTGGGCTTCCCGGATATATAATGGTTTCTGGGCTTTAACCTGCAAGCCTATTTCCCGTCATAGATTCATCAGGTATTTCTGAAGGCACTCAGTTTCTTCTATGTCAAGGGCAATTCTTCTTTTCATAGGTCCTTTATGGGGTTATATCTAGTAATGTTAATGGAAATTTCAAAATTTTGTTTAGCCATGTTGACAAAATTTTATTGAAGTGGACTATAGAGGATCGATTACTACATATTTGTAGGTACTTTTTCATTAACAAAAATTTTAAAAACTGAGGGAAATATGGCTTTTTCCGCAAAACACGTTTTTTTTATCGTTACTTGCGGTGAGCACGGTAACTCTGGGACGGATTATCTAAAATTAAAAAACCAACAAAAATTCGAAAAATCGTCGCCATTTTTTTTTCAAAATTAAAATTTTGCTGAACTCTTCGCTCATGAACTTCGTATAGGAAAATAATAATTAAATATTTTTGGTTTTTTAATTTTAGACAATCCGTTCCAGAGTTATCATGCTCAACGCAAGTAATAATACAAAAAACGTGTTTCGCGGCAGCAGCTATATTTCCCTCAATTTTCAAGATATTTAATGGAAAAGTACCTACAAATATGCAGTAATCGATCCTCTATATTCCACTTCAATAAAAATTTTTCAACATGGCTAAACCAAAATTTCAAAATTCCATTAACATTACTAGGTATAACCCCATAAGGGACCTATGAAAAGAAGAATTGCCCTTGACATAGAAAATTCGTTCATCACTCCTCTGAATCGGACAATGAAATTCTGAGTGGTTTCAGTCGCTCCTTGTCTACAGCTGTCCAGCTTACTTCTTAAATGGCTAACTGAACCTGCTTGTTTTAAATTTTCTGGTAGGCCTTCATAAAAATCCTCACAGGTGTAAATCTCGTTGAAGCGGATTGCTCTCTCGGCATGCTGTTCAATTTTTTCCGAAAGTATAAAATCTAGCAGCAGATCTGTTTGACTACACTGCCGCCTATTTCATTGGACTTTCCTGATGAATTCCTCAACTCCGGCATCATCTTGCCCATTTAGGGGTCTAATAGCTCTGATAGCGTCGCGAGCCGAGATATTGTCATCGGCTAGGTTTCTTTCTGGTTCCATCCTTCCAGCTCTCACGGGTTCTCTTCCACGAAAGCCTGTCAGTTGACGCGAGTTGTCTTCATCGATCGCTGAGTAGCTTTCTCTCTTTCTTCTTTTCGCTACTGTTGACTCACTTATGCGGGTGTGCGGCAAATTACGCTGGTTTCCTTCCCTACTTTGCGTTGTAGCTCGCTCGCTTCTCTCAGGTACGTTTCCTCTTTCACTGCAGTAAGCACTTCGCTCAGCCTCCTCTTGGTCGCTCGTGAGCGTGCACGTTGGTTCAATCCCGCTTTTCGTCCTATTGGAGATATCTCTCCAATTTTTTTGTATTTTCGTCAGCGAGGGTTCCTACATTCACTTGTAAAGACCTGATTTCGGAAAGAACTTCTACCATCACCTGTTCCGTAGTCATTGGGATAAGGGGGATTCCTTCGGCTCCATCATTATAACTAGTCTTAGACACATAGTTGCTCTTGAGGGGACGAACATCTCGTCGGTCGATTTGGAGTCGCTACCTGGGGTATTAACCTCGGTCCATTTCCTAAACCTTTGAAATACTTGCGCGACAAACGGCTGGATTGCCAGTGTAAAATGTGTGTATTTATCATTGTTTGTTTCGAGTGTCGGGTGTGTAATCGCGTTCGCGTATAATTGTGTTATTTTGGACTTTGTCCTTTATACTCTGGCTTCATGCAATCGCTCTACTGCGAGTACACATCAAGTTTCGAGTCAGTTTTGTTTTTATTGAAGGTGGCAGTGCTCTGAAGCACCAGGTGTATACCAACTATCCTATTCTCGTCGTTAAATTTCGCCATGCCGGTTCTGTCTTGACTAGGCCGAAACTTTTTCCTGTCGGTTCTGTCTCGATAGGCCATCCCGCGGGGGTGAAACCAAATGCAAATACGAAAGCATCAAAACCACCGTGATCGTTGAGCAACTGTTAAAAGTCGCTCAGTTTTTCAAGTAGTTCAGCATGGCCACATTGGTATGTTGATTTCGTAAAGAAAGACTTATCTTATATTCTTATACATATAAAGTACTTATGATCGGATTGACAAAATTCGACTCTCAAAGATCGCTTGTTCTATTCGATCTCAGCTTGGATCGGTTTCGAAAAATTCGATTTGGAATACGCGCTAGATCGAATCGAATTTATTCGACTTCGAACATAGTCCATATTTATGATGAGAAACATAATTATCTTTGGAGATAAAAAAAGAAATATTTCAAGTTAAACTATACAGACTGTATCGAAAGAATATTAACAATCCTAAATATGTCGTACGACGTATAATAAAACTTTTTGTACATTTTACAATCTTGATCAATCTCTCTCTCTCTCTCTTTGAATATCTTTTATGATATCTTTAAAATAAAATTTTTAACTCTGAAAGTACTTATTTGTTGAACACGTGAATGAACTTTAAAATTCGTCATTTGTCAAAACTGTTTAAACATTGAAATTCTTTTTTATTTATGACGCCGTACATAATTTTCTGTAACGATGAGAAATATATTTCAATTAAATCTTCGCAGAACAAAAACATGAAATATTTCAAGTTACACTATATACGTTGTATTGAAATGATATTTACAATCGTATATTCGTTGTTCGACGTTTAATACAACTTTTTATACATTCTAAAATCTTAATAAATTTCTCTCTGAGTATCTTTTATAATATCTTTGAATAACCTCTTTGGAAAATCTATATCGACTAAGTGAATTTTCCACAGCCTTTTTCGAAAATGGAAAATTTTCACATAATAAAGTGTCTCTTTGTAAAAAAGACTTTTTGAATAATGAGGTACTTTTAGATTCAATGAATTTCTTCATTTTCTTTGCATTTCCGGAGGAAAATTCAACTGTGAGTACGTCAGCTACTTCAGACACTTCACTATGATTAGTAGCTTCAGTAGATTTACATTTTTTTACAAATTTTTTTATTATTATACGAAAACATTCGCTAAAAATTAGTTTTTCTATTAATAATAGTACCGAGTAGCTGGCGTAAGTTCGTGTGATTCATTATTGCAAGTATCATCAAGAAGTGACATAAAGTCTCTTTCTGTAAATTCTTTGGAAAAGAGCGATTCTTGACAGGCCTGACAATTTTTCGGTATATCAATAATGGCTAATAAGTTTTTGGCTACGCTTGAAATTTTGCTACTACTTTCAAAAGATAAATTACTTTTTTCCAAATCTGAATGGATATTGTGATCCAATGCAACCTGTTCCTCTAATTGAGCGTCAAGCTCTTCATAATTTTTTGTAATAATATCGCGTCAATCATCAAATGCTTTACAATTATCATCTTCACAATTACTTTTACTAGTAGTAGGTTGTGAAATACTGCTTACAAGAACTGTCTTTAACGGAGCTGTGAATTGATAACAAGTTGGGTTCGTGTTGGCAATACCGTGCTGTCGAATGTTGCAAAACAAATTTTCAACAGGATCCTTATTCAAAGAACGAACACACAAATACGTGAATCCTTCTTCTTTTAACTGAGACCACAAAAACTATATATTGAAATTCAACAAATTTAGCACCCTGCATTTCTAAATCGGATGACAACAAGGCATTTCGTGTGTTTTTTAGTAAATGTGGAACGTCATACATAATTGATATGCGTTGATCGTTGACAATGAAATAAAATTGTTCCTCTGTTTGGTTTGTTTCGAAAGACAGTTGAGTAACAGCAGCCTGGTTCATTGGACCTTGATCGCAAACGGTGGACACAACATTCAACCCAATGCTTTGTAATTGACATATTGCAGTAACAATGGGATTTTTTAATTTTAATGTAGGAATGGTACCTGCTGTAAAGTAGTAGGATAAGACTTGTTTCCAAGGATGGGCGACACATCTGACCATAAAAACAAGCGCATGATCTGCTCTTCGAATAGAACGACCTAAATGACCTAAATCTTCAAAACCAATTAATTTTTGAGTAGTCGTGTCATAATGCAAACCTGAATGCAGACTTATTTCATCAAATAGTAAAGAGCAGTATCGATATTTTTTTCGCATTTTTGAAACCTTGAGTTTTAAATTATCTATCACAGACTGGTTAAATCCCGTACCAAACAGTATTCTTGACAAGACTCCTTTCCATAAACGCCCCGTCGCACAGTGAGTTTTTTTACAAAATTTTGTACAAAATTCTGCCGACTGCTCCATTTTTGACCGATTCTAATACATTTTTTTTGCAATACTCGTAATGAATTATGATTTCATGTAGCACTGCTACTTTTTTAGTTTTCTGCAAAAAACTAACCTAAAAAAATATGAACTTGCCAAGGTAACTGAACCACGAAATTTCAAAACTTTTAAAACCATGAAATCGTTAATATCTTTACACACAAACCTCAAACCCACGAACCTCGAACCCCCAAACCCGTAAACCCACAAACCTCAAACGCACAAACTTCAAACATCAAACCCACAAAAATGATACCTCAAACCCATAAACTTCAAACCCCCAAACCCGTAAACCCACAAACCTCAAACCCAAAAACCTCAAACCCACAAACCTCAAACCCCCAAACCCGTAAACCCACAAACCTCAAACCCAAAAACCTCAAACGCACAAACCTCAAATCCATAAACTTAAAACCCCCAAGCCCATAAACCTACAAACCTCAAACCCACGAACCTCGAACCCCCAAACCCACAAATCTCAAACGCACAAACCTCAAACGCACAAAAATTATACCTCAAACCCACAAACCTCAAACCCACGAACCTCAAACCCACAAACCTCAAACCCCCAAACCCGTGAACCTCAAACGCTCAAACTTCAAATCCAAAAACATAAAACCCCTAAGTCCATAAACCTACAAACCTCAAACTCACAAATGCATAAACCTAAAACCCCAAACCCACAAACCTCAAACCCACAAACCCACAAACCCCAAAACCCTTAAGCCGACAAATCTCAAACCCCCAAACCCGTGAACCCACAAACCTCAAACCCAGAAACCTCAAACGCACAAACCTCAAATCCACAAACTTAAATCCCCCAAACCCATAAATCTACAAAACCTCAAACCAACGAACCTTAAACCCGTAAACCCACAGACCTCAAACCCAAAAACCTCAAACTCACAAAAATTATACCTCAAACCCAAAAACCTCAAACCCCCAAACCCGTGAACCTCAAACGCACAAACCTCAAATCCAAAAACATAAAACCCCCAAGCCCATAAACCTAAAAACCTCAAACTCAGAAATCTATAAACCTAAAACCCCAAACCCACAAACCTCGTACACCTGAAACCACAAATCCACAAGCCCACAAACAGCAAACCCACAAACCTCCAACTCACAAACCTCCAACCCACAAACCTCAAAACAACAAACCTCAAACCCCCAAACCCGTATATCCACAAACCTCAAACCCACGAACCTCAAACTCACGATCCTCAAACCCACAAACCTCAAACCCGAAGCCCTGAAGAATAAACTCTAAAGCCAAATACCTTAAACCCATAAACCCTAAATCGATAAACCCTAAACCCATAGACCGTAAACCCATAAACCCTAAACCCATGAACCCTAAACCCATACACCCTAAACCCATGAACCCTAAACCCATACACCCTGAACCCATAAACCCTAAACCCTAAAGGTTTGTGGGTTTGTGGACTATTCTGCATGATGTACTTATATGTCGAGTTTTATGAACATGGGGTTTGATGTTTGTGGGTTTGTGGTTTGTGGATTTGTGGCTTTAGGTTTATGCGTTTGAGGTTCGTGGGTTTGAGGTATAATTTTTGTGGGTTTGAGGTTTGTGCGTTTGATGTTTGTGGGTTTGGGGTTTTAGGTTCATGGATTGGCGAGTTTGAGGTTTGCTGTTTGTGGGCCTGTGGATTTAGGTTTATGTGTTTGAGGTTTGTGGGTTTGGGGTTTCAGGTTCATGGATTGGTGAGTTTGAGGTTTTTAGGTTTATGGGCTTGGGGGTTTTATGGTTATGGATTTGAGGTTTGTGCGTTTGAGCTTTGATGTTGGTGGGTTTACGGGTTTGGGGGTTTGAGGTATGTGGATTTGAGGTGTGTGGGTTTGAGGTATAATTTTTGTGGGTTTGAGGTTTGTGCGTTTAAAGTTGGTGGGTTTGGGGTTTTAGGTTCATGGATTGGCGAGTTTGAGGTTTGTAGGTTTATGGGCTTGGGGGTTTTATTTTTGTGTGTTTGAGGTTTGTGGGTTTGTGCGTTTGAGGTTTGTGGGTTTAAGGTTTTAGGCTCATGGATTGGTGAGTTTGAGGTTTGTAGATTTATGGGCTTGGGGGTTTCATGTTTGTGGATTTATCGGTTTGTGCGTTTGAGGTCTGTGGGTTTGAGGTTTGTGGGTTTGAGGTTTGTGGGTTTAAGGTATAATTTTTGTGGGTTTGAGGTTTGTGCTTTTGAGGTTTGTGGGTTTACGGGTTTGGGAGTTTGAGGTTCGTGGGTTTTGAAAGTTTCGAAATTTCGTGGTTCAGCTACCTTGGCAAGTTACGAGTATTTAAAAAAAATTCATTAGAATCGGTCAAAAATTGAGCAGTCAGCAGAATTTTGAACAAAATTTTGTAAAAAAACTCACTGTGCGTCGGTAATATGAAATGTGAAGCCAGGAAAGTGTACAATTTTGGGCTGCGTTTGTACCAAGAAAGAAAGATAGCTTTATCATCGACCGTCCATTTTCGGTGATTTACTGATTTTTTACTATTTCTGATTTGAGATGCTATAAATTTCTTAGTCGCATCATTAAGATTTCTCTCAATAATATGAAAAAGGTCCTTTTTGTATAAATGCTCTAGAGTTTTGACTTCCAGATCTTTAGATTTCAATGCGCTTTTTAATTTGATACCCTGTTTGTGACTTGCCTATAAATTTGCTGCATTTTTTCATGTGAGTAAAAAGCCCTTGATGAAGCTTTCTTTTTTTCGCTGGAGGAGCCTGATTGTTAATATTATTCACACTTGACGCATTATCGTGAAGCAACTGATCTCCACCTTGTATTTCCAAATTACCTGTTAATATTTCTCCCAATTGGATAAGTTCTTTAACCGAAATCGGATCTTGTTCGCCAGTACAATTTTAAAACTTTTTTAGTAGATTCTGAGTCTTTACTAGAATTGAAATCTTTTTCACGCGATTGTGAGTCTTTACTAGAAGATATTGAGTCTTTTTGAAAGAAAGTATTTGATGATGTTTGTTTGCTACAATTATTTACAAGGTTTGAATTTAAGCGTTTAATTCTTTCAACTTCGATATTTTCACATAAATTTGAATGAGAGATTGTATTAGTATTTGTGATATCCTGCAAAACGGGACGCTGATTAGGAAGACCAGTGCTTGAAGATTGTGAGCCAAGTGCAGGTGCAAAAGGATCCTTGATTTTTTCATCTGTAGCCTTCTTTGATGCGGTCGATGCCGCGTTAAAATTAAATCTTTCTCTAAGGTGATTAACGTAATCATTCTCTAAAAAATGATCATTGCAAACATACAAATTACGACAATTAACCGAGATTTCTATTTCGCAAGCTATTTGCCATTTTTACGAGTTTGATTGTCACGCGGAAACCTATGAAATCGCGGATTTTTTATATTCTCATCAGGGGGCATGTAATACTTTTTCCCACATCCTGGAAATTTGCACGAACATTTAAGCTTTAGTTTAGTATGCGACACAATTAAATAATGCCGACGACCAATCTATGTAATATTATCGATCAGGTTTCCTTTCTATTCTTCGCTGTAAAAATATTGGTCGTGGGGGTTAAGGCGTAGGCTTTGGACCCACTCCGTCGGCTTGCGGGTTCGATTCCTGCCTCGCACTCTGGAAGAGCCTCGGCGGCCCATGCGGTGAACACTTGCCTAGCAAGGGAGTTGTTCATCTCCAGAGAGTCGTGGGACCGGTTCCTCTAGAGAAAAAGGTTCTCTAAGTACTTAAAGCTGTTGCTCTTGGTGGTTCGGAACCCACCTTAAACTGTAGGTCCCCCTCTCACCACCAAGTAAGTGTATGGGGTGTGTGTAATAGGAATAGGGAAGAGATACAAGAAAAATGTAAACCCTTAGGGGATACATTAGAAGCTTCCATTTCAGACTAGAAAAATCTTGGTAATCTGAGTAAGTGACATTATTACTATACGCCAGCGACCGGTCTATTTAATATTATCGGCAGGTTTCATTTGTAATTTTCGCTGTATATATTTTCGCATTATCACTAGAACAATTTTAATCGTAGATTCTGTTTGAGCTATTGTAGAAAATTTTTAAGAAAGTTGAGGAACTGGTGATCGTAGAAGAGGAATTACGTTTAATGGAATCGGTGGATACTAACTGCAATACCTACAAAATTGTTCGCAAGGTGTATCTCTTCTGAGGTCTGACGCTTTATATTATAAAATTATAAATTAAATTTTTATATGAAACATTTTTTATATAAATTAAATCTAAGCAATAAATCTCGAATTTAAATGTAAGCAATAAATTCTTACCAGAAATTCGGTCTTATCAGTGATGTTTAGAAGAATTGATTTATTGTCTTGCCGCAAGTTCCAAATCGCCACAAGTTCTACAAAAAAGTTCTACAATGAATTATTCATATTCTTACTTTGAATTATTTTATTTTTCTTTATTTTTATATTTGGGAAGAAATGGGTTAATAAGGCCTTTCTAAATCTCTATAGACCTTACTCTTAAATGCTTAATTTCTACAAAAAAACCCACCCTTTTATTTTTTGTAATGTTTCTGATGAATTTCTACGTCTATAGGAAAGATATCCACAGTTCTTCCTGAGACTTCTTCCTGAGAATTCTTCCTGATATTTTCCTTCACATTAAACACGTTAAACACCTTTTAACTTTACTTTACGAAGCGGCTGGTGCGGTCCGTTCCCTTCCACGACAGTTGGCAAAGAGGGTTATGTTCGTCATATGTCATTTAGTTAACCAATATGGCGGAACGAAACTACACTGATCGTTCAGCAACTATATGAAAATAGTTCCTCAACGATCACAGCAGTTGAGCATGGCCATAATGCCCCTCTTATCCCCCCTCGTGATGATACCCCTTGCCACACTGGTTTCACCCCCGTGGGCCATCCCGTACAAAGACAGGTGAAAAGGACTTACGCTTGAAACGAAACCGTAGTTTATAACCTTTTAATTTTTAAAACTTAAGAAATTAATGCTTCAAGCTGTGCTCTTTCCTTTTGATAATTCGAATGGCTGACCGTGGACTTCCTTTTCTTCTTATCTGGAATCGGGCATTCCAGGTGCTGACGTATCACCCAGCTAACACAGTTACTAGTCCGAATAGTCACATAATTGTAACAAGATTAAAAAAACCAGTCACTGGTGACTTCCATGCTGGTCACCCAGTGACAATATATTTCCCACTCAAAGTAGTAACAAATTACAAGCGAAGCAGGTAACATTATCCCGCCATTGTAATCACATGCTTGTAACAAAGTGATGTTTGGAAACGCAACGTGCAATGACAGCTTAACCTCAAAATATACATCGTTTCGGAATTATAATTATGAATATTTTTGCAAAAATGTTGGAAAGGAACATAATTAAACAATAAATAAGTTCCAGAAAAGGGAGATAATATGTGAACAAAGCTTTTATAAAAAAAACAGATATTTATCAGCTGAACCCTTACGAAAAAGAAATTACATTATAGAGGTTAGACCCAAAATGTATATGTATAAATGAAGATCGCTGCCGGCTGTTACCGCCATGTTACTAGTCTGACAGGGAACGGTTGCAAACAAGCCTCCCTAGTAAACTACGGCGATTATGCCGTTACCTGCTAGGAGACTGAGATACAAGTAACAATTCCTCTGATAACATGTGATCATTCAGGAACCTTTCAGGATGGTAACAGGTTAGCTGGGCAGTTCCCTTGCTGATGCTATGCTGCGTTGCTATGCTGCGTTGTTCCTTTGTAGATAGGCCGTTGCCTCTTCCACCTGTTTTCGGGCCTCGTTCAGTTTCATGAATTTCGGAAATCAAGAGTTTTACGTTGTACAGTCGCTACTAAATTCACCAACTAGTTTTAATTCTAGTTTCCTACTTTCCGTTTTTTAACGGGCTTTCCGTAGAAAAGTCCGGAGTTGTTCTTATGAATTCCTTAAAATTCTTCCCTTTTCGCTTTCCGGATTTCCGTGGAAAAATTCGATTAATTTTCTCTATGAATTCCGTAGAATTCAGAATTCCAAGATTTGTCACAGTGATAGGCTTCTTTTGATATATCGTTAAAGCACTATCCTGGCAAGGCTCGCCAAAATGTTACGGCTAGAAGAGAACTGAATATGTGTCGGGTAGGGACGCTACACTACAGCCCACCTATTCTATAGGCACGTATGGCCTGATGGTAGTGGTGGGGAAGAAGGTCATGCAAGGTTGTCATGCGAGGAGTCCTGAATCCTGAAAATTCATCTTTAAAGGTTACAGGGTATCGTTTTTTATCAAGAGACTCATTTGGTATAGGTCCGCATACGTTAGTATGTATAACTTCACGAAATTTTGTAGGACGTTGAACTCTTCCATGGAAACGTGACATGTGATGTTTACCATATATACAACCATCACAAAAAACATGATTAATTACGAGATCAATTCCCATATTTATTTAAAAACTTTTTACATGTCTTTTATCCTGGTGACAAAGTCGTTTGTGACATAATTGAAGGGTATCTACTTTCATAGCAACAAGACATTCTTTCGGAATCACAACTCCAGGCACTATGAAAATGATTGAATTGAAATTTAAAAAAAAATTCTGAACAAGCGATACATTTTCATCAGATTTCATGTCATAAACGGTATTTAATTTAGTCCACAACTCCTTCGCAGTCACACAACTCAGAAGAAGATCCAAACGTTTTTTTTAACTGTCGTGACAATAAGCTTTAGGGCAACATTGTCTACTTTTAGAAATTTCTTCAGGCTCGCCTCATGACCTGCTTCTCCTATCTCAGGTTTAATTAAAATGCCTTCATACACATCCAACAGAACATTTTATTGCAGCAATATGCGTATGATGAAACGCCATTGGTGCCAATTGTCCTTGTCACGCAGTTTTTCCACTTTCTGAATTTTCGCTTCCATTTTAATGTAACTTTACACTGTACATTTTTTTCACTAAGACATTTGTTCTAGGCCAAAAACCTGCTGAGGTTTTTCCCATGAAAAGCGAGTGAGCCTAAATAACAATAAGCGCTGTTATCTAAGACGCTATGGTGCGACCGACCGACTGACTTGCCGAAAGACTCAACTTGATTTAGAGTCGATTGATCTCCACTTCCGTATCACAATACCAATTTTAAATCAATTTTAAATAAATAACAAAACAGACGAATTTTCAACGAAAAAGTTGAATTTTTTAGTAAAAAATATAAACTTTCAACCACAAATGAAATATTTAAATTTTTAGTTACAAACATTCATTTGCGGCAAAAAAATTTTCAACCAAATAGTTTAATTTTCGATCAAAGAAATGAATTTCGATCATCCATAGGTGAAAAGGCATAGTTAATCAGAAAAAAAAATTAAAATAAGACGAAGAAAACCTATATCTTCAGGCAGAAGTCGACATTTTATTCACCTCAAGTGGTTTTCCAAATAAATAGTAGAAGAACATGTGGGACTTCCTTTATTTGTTTAAGGTGTATACGATGTTAACATTTTCTCACATATCCATATAGTATAAATTAACTGTCTGGTGAATCTTTTTACAAGTATTTGAATCAGTATAAGAAATTATTTTCCATTGAGGAAAAAGTATTAACTGCAATTTTTATATTTAGGCACAATGAAAAAATAATTAAGAATTTAATAATGTAGAAAATAAAAATAAAATACTGCTAAATGTTTAATTCTTGACGTCTGAAAACCATCTGTGTCATCCATAAATTACGTATAACGATTATTTTTGAAATTTTCAATATAAGTAATATATCTTATATCATCTTATAATATAAATTTAATATCTTTATATAAAATTGTTAACTTGCCATAATCTTGAAAGTGTTATTGTTGAAACTTGCCAGGGTTGTAAATTGCGAAATAAAAGTTTATCAGTATTAAATACCAGTCTTAAGCAACCAGATAAAAACCTCACAAAATGTTATTTCTCTATACACAAACTTGCCAGATTATTACTTTCGTGAATAAAAGTTCCATGCTTACCTTTAAACTTACCCACATTATGAAATTATAAACAATTTTATTTCACCAAAAAACTGAGTGCGAAAATTTTTTGGCTATTCATATGAATATCTAACTTATTCATGTTCAATGTAAGGAAGGTTATGAAATCAAAAAATAAAACCAAGTACGAGTGGTAGAACATTTTTTAGATAGATGTGTTTTTTCCTGTAATATAATAATTTTAAAATCATTTTTTGTAGAACTTTAGGACACCTGTGAAAATAACAGTTTATGAATTTATTATTATTATTATTTGAGAAGTTGTAGGCTCCAGAAGCTCTCTAGCCGCGGATGACCTCACGCGGCAGACGGGACAGTTGGAGATAAAAGTTTCACCTCTGGATACTTTTTCAGAGCTACTTGTAGAATGTTATGAGGAACAGTGTTGACGGACCTGATGAAGTGATCCCAGAAGAACAGCCTTTTGTATCCGGTTCGCGATAGAATGATTCTGACGCTAGCAAGCCGCAATCTTGTTGAGGTGGCTAAGAAATGAAGCTTTCATACCTCCAAGACAGCCGATTATGAGAACTACAAGATGGACTTTGTAGCCTTGGTACAGCCTGCTCAGCTCGAAAAGAAGTGCTTGATATTTCGCCCGTTTTTCTCTCTCCTTTGCCGTGATATTACCATCGGCTGGTGCCGAGAATTCAATTACGTAAATGATCTTGGTCTCCAGATCTTGGAGGACAATATCAGGCTTCGTAGCACTGATACGTTGAGTGGTGGAGAATGAGAAATTTCAGTAGATCTTACACTGATCATTCTCCACAACGGACTCGAGTTCGCCCTGGGCGTATGACAAGACGGGCAATATATCTACATCATGGAAGTGCCTCAGATGGTGATATAATTGTTTCAGACCCGCATTATGTATCTCTATGTACCCGTAGCGTGCATATTTTGAGCATCAACTGAGAAAATTTCCGAGTGTTTCTGGCTATTGCTTGCACGCTCGGCAGTTGGTATCGCCTACAGGTACATCCATTATGCGCTCGCGGTAAACTGAGGTATCTATCACGCCGTCTTGACAGGCAAAAAAGAATCCATCAGTCTCCGACCTCAATCCAGCAGACTTAAGAAACATGTTGGACAGACCCATCGACAGCTCTTCTCTACGTATGATGCCGTAGAATTTACCATGAAGGGGCTTGTCAGCATGTAGTCTTAGTAGAAGCGTATGTTCTGTTTCCTGTAAGAATGAACTTAAGTTTGAATGAAGGGAATCAAAGCCTCCAGTTTAATGTCCCTATTTAGTAAATTAAAAAAAAAGTTGTTTCTTTATGAACATTATATTGAAAAAATACCCTCTTCTTATACGCTATTCGATTTTGTCTCAATCTTTTTTTTTTAAGAGAACTGACTCTATAACCTAATTATCGAGCGCGAAGCGCGAGTGTAGCAATGATAATGTAATCCTCAAAGCAACAGGTGCTTTGAGAACTTTCTTTAAAAACAAATGAAAAAACAGTTTTAGTTGCAATTTAGGCGCGTTCAAACTTGGCGCGAAGCGCCGCGCGCAATGAGAATGCGCCCACGCAGCGACTGTCTCGTTTAACTTTATACATTGCTATTGTATTTTTACAGAACCAAGTTCACATGGATCTGATAGCAGCGGAGATGATACAGATATTCTTCATACTGTAAGAAGTTTACCACTTGGTCGCGGTGAAGCATTAGTAGTGGACGAGTTCAAACAATTAGTCCTTACAAGAGCCAACTACGATGATCTAGTTGTTAGACCATTCAAAAACAGATTGGGCACACGATTTGTTGAATACCGCATTTTGGAACTGCAAGAGCCTCCCTATGGAACAGTATACGTCCCTAAGAGCGTTGACCCCGAACAATGGGCATTAGATATCTATAACTATGGTGTAATATATATGGTAGGTAGACTATAAAAACTAGAGTTATATTTTTTATGGCCTAATTTTTTGCATGTCCTGTTTTTGAATATGATAAGCTCATACAGTTATTTTTAATGTGAAAAAGGACTCTGGAATCTAGTGATGAGTAAGCTTCTTTTAAAAAGGAACAAGATATCTTTGTCGTTGCTGTTTCAAAATGTAACATTATGTAACTTTTTCTTAGTTACTTTCTTAATTACTTTTGCATTTTAGAAATATTTATAGGGAAAACCAGTAGACCAGAAAACCAGAAAACCAGTTATAAAGACATTGGTGAAGATTCAGAATTCTGCGCCTTCTTGACTGGGGGGGGGGGGGGGCGGGGGGGGAGGCGAAAATTTGGATATTCCAATTTCTATATGATAGATAGATAAACGTTTATTTTTCAGCCTGCTGGCCTTAAAAAATTGACTTGCTTACACTTCCATTTTTTTTACAGTAAGTATACCATTAAGCCATTTCCCTTTCAGGGTAGAAGTGACACTACCCGGTTCGGGCAGTGTTTCTAGGTGGATAGTTTCTTGTAGTAAATAACTACAAGTGTGGGCTCACCACACCCACGATGTGCCAACAGCACGCAGTATTCTCGAATGGTCACCCATCCGAGTACTAACCGCGCCCAACGCTGCTGAACTTCAGTGATCTGACGAGAACTGGTTTTTTCAGCATGGTATGGCCGTTGGCCACCAGAATTTTCTTAAAACTAACCCTTAAAAACTAACATCCATCCATACCTTATACCTTATATTGCCTCGCATTGCCAAACTCTGCTTCCGCGGCTAATACCTAATACTTATCTACTATTTATAATATGTACAGATTACTTATATCTACTTCCTCTCCAGTACCTATTAAAAAGCCAGTACCTAATAAAGCCCTCCACGCAACCACATCTCATCCTCGTTATAAGCTCCTGACTTCCTTTCTCTCCTTTCTCACATAAATATTGCGCTCTCGCCCTTGGCATAATCCACACATAGTTCCCGTTAAAACTTGACTCTGTTATTCTCTCTTCCCCTGCTGTCTTCTCTCTCTCCATTAATTTTTTCTTAACCAACTCATATACCTTCCTTCCTTCCTCGTGCATCCTTCTCACTTCATCCATTTGCACTCCATTCGTTCTAAAATACCTTTCCATTCCAACCAAAAATTTCTCCTAATATTTACACGCCCGACTCCCCGCTAGAATCCCTACACTCGTTCTCCCCGTCTCCCTCCTGACAATATAATTAGGCGTGTTCCTTTCCAACCTCTCCTGTGTCCTATTTACCTCTTCGCTTGCCTTCCACCCCCACACCTCTACTCCATACTATAGCACACTCATCACTAGTGAGTCAGACAATTTCATTCTCCTTTCAAAATCATCTGCAAATAACTTCTTTCTCAACCCCCACACCTGCCTCATCACCACATTTGCCGTCCTCTCTCTCTCTCTCTCTCTCTCTCTTCTATGTGATTATCCACTTCACCATTCCTCCGAAACAAGAAGCCCAAGTACACAAACTCTTTCACCTCCTGCACCGCTTTTTCCTTTCCCTTCCACTTCCACTCCCCTCCCTTATCCCTTCACCCTCCTTTTCTGAACACCATAACCTTGGACTTTTCCGCATTTCGCTCTAACTGTTATTATCCAGGTATCTTCTCAACCTCTTCATCATCTCCTTTAAGGCCTCTTCGCTTCTTGCCAGCAACACTATGTCATCGGCATACGCTTGTGACCAAATTCTAACACCTCCTATCCTGACTTTCCTATCCTTCATCACCTCCCACAACTTCCCCCTATTCACCGAAGGAAAGGCGCCTTTGAGATCCACAAAAAACGCGTACACTCTCGACCCCTTCTTCGCTAATTCTCTATCCACCACGTGCTGCAGAACGTAGATATTTTCGATAGTACTAGTACCAGCCCTAAAGCCCGCCTGCGTCTCCAGCAATATACCTTTCCCCTCGACATCCTTCCACAGCCTCTCCGCCACCACCATTGAGTATACTTTATACGCCGTCTTCATTAGCGTAATCCCTCTATAATTTTCCTGTCTATCCCTATCTGCTTTCTTATACAGTGGCACTATTAATTCTTCTCTCCACCCTCCTGGGAATTCGTCCCCCCTCCATACTTTATTTACTACCCCCTTCAGCCTCTCCCTAACCTCTTGTGTACTAAACAGCCATGCTTCGTTCTCTACCCCATCCATCTCTGCTGCTTTTGACCTTCTTAACATTCTTATCTGCTTCTCTATCTCATCGTCATTCAACTCCTCCATCTCTGCCTCCCCCGTTCTTCTACTCCCCCGTTCTTCTACTCCCACCAACCCTCTACCTTTCATCTGAGCCCTGAAATGATTCTTTAAAAAACTCCCTCCACTCCTCACTCCATATCTTCTCGCTTATCCCCACTCTACGTTTCCTCAACCTTCTTATTATCTTCCAGACGTCCCCCTCAGTCTTAAAATTTCCTACCGTCTCTTCCAGATCTTTCTCCTTTTCCTGTTATTTCTTCTTACACATCAATCTAAACCCCTTCCTCATTTCTACGTACTCCTCCTGATACTTCTCGATCGCCTCCCTCGTCCAGGTCACCCTCTCCCCTATCGGTCTATCACCGATACCCCCACCTTACTTATATATGTGTATTCTCCCTCTTCGTCACCAGTTGCCATATCATTCGCCACCGCTCAGCCTCTATCCTCCATCCTGTCCCTTAGAATCTCACCCTCCTTATTGATTGTCTTATCCTTCGATTTCCTTTCGAAGCCCTCCCCTTCCCTGTAAAGTCTCCCTTCCCTCCCCATCCTCGCATTAAAGTCTTCAGCCAGTACCACAATACCCTCCTCTCTTTCGCCTACTAGTCATCCACCCTTTCTTTGATTCTTTCCATCCCATCCTTATTGGGCACTGTCACAAACTTACACGTTACACCTCCTATCCTTACTACCCTCATTTGCACTCCCTCCCCCTCTTCCTCTCCATGAACTTTTTCCTCTAATCCATCTCTAACCCCCGTTATAATTCCCCCACTGGCCCTTCCTTTTTTATTCACTCTAACCGCCCCCTGGAGTCTCCACCTGTACCCCCTTGGCAGCTATGGTTCTATTCTCTTCCATTCCTTTCTCTCTACCCACGTCTCTACCAGTCCCATAACATCAAATTCCTGGATATACCTCCAGAACTCCTCATCCTTCTTCTTTACCCCTGCTAGGTTCCAGTACAGCTCCTTCACT
This sequence comes from Andricus curvator, assembly GCA_932195095.1. Taxonomy (NCBI): domain Eukaryota; kingdom Metazoa; phylum Arthropoda; class Insecta; order Hymenoptera; family Cynipidae; genus Andricus; species Andricus curvator. The sequence continues at coordinate 36,411 of CAKNYM010049831.1, forward strand.
CCTCCTGTACCCTGCATTACCCCCACCCCCCTACTTCCTACGAAACAAATCCCCCTGCACTTCCTTCAACACCTCTTTCTCCTCGTCCCACACCCACATTTTCTCGTCTACTCTTATTTTACGATATTCTACCTTCGCTGATCTCCCTTTTCTCCTCTCCTTTCTAGCCCTGTCGTACAGCATTCTCTGCACATCCCTTTCCTTTCTCGTAAAATCGTGATCGATGAAAACTCCCCTATCCTTTCTCCCCTCCAACTTAATTTTCCCTACCATGCCTTTAACCCACCCTATGCTCTGTAGCAGCGCTTTCACGCCCTCCATTTCTTCTCCACTCTTTAGCTTCAACCCTCTTATCACGATATTATTTCTCCTGTCTGACTTCTCTTTTCTCTCCATTCTCAACTCCATTGCCCTTATCTTTTTCCTATCCGCGCTCTCCTCCTTTTCATTCCTACGCTCTCTCACTTTCTCTTCTATCATATTCTCTACCCTCTCCCAAATACCTTTAATCTCACTCCACCCACCCCTGTCTCCTACTTCCATTTTCGTCCTGCCCTCCATCTTCTCAAGTCTTTTTTCCGTCCTTTCCTTTCACACCATAATCTCCTCTTCCATCTGCTTTATTTTAACTTCTTTTCCTTTTCTTTCCCTCTCTAACCCTTCTACTCTCTCCCTCAGCTCTTTCACCTCCTTTTACCTTTTTGCATCTCTAATTCTCAAGTCCTCCCTCATGCTTTCCATCTGCTCCTTAGTCCCCCATACGTCCTCCCTCAGCCCCCTGATCTGGCCTACCAGCATGCCGAAAGCCTCTTTCTCTGAACTTCCCTTCATTTTTCGGGGAGGGGGGGGGGGGCTTACCTACGTGTTATCCCGCTTTTTTTAAACGGGCTCTCAGCCTCGCTCTTCTCCGGACTCTCTTGGCTGTCTCTCTTCCTCTTCAAGAGATCTCTCCCTCACCTTCTCGCTTCCTTCGTTCCCACCGTTCCGATTTCTCCCTCTCCCCGACGCGCCGCTCGACACCGGACCACGCACTGTTGGTCGTCGTGGCCTGTGGAAAATTTCCTCCCCGTAAATTTCACTAGCAGCACTGCCAGCACTGTCACTAGCCGCCTCCCGCTCTGCCGACGGTAACTGGAACCTCTCCATGCACTACCTTCCGCAACCGACAGATGTCTGCGCACAATCGCCGCCAAATTTTCCCTTTATTTTCCTTTTTTTCAATTCCTCACAGCCCCTGCAGACACCCCTTTCTCTCCCTTAACATCGCCTAACTCTGTGAGACCCACCCTTGACCCCATGAAGGCCCAAGGCTCCCGACCACAAACTCCCCCGACTCCTTGCCAACCTAACCTCAATTTCTCTATTTACCTAAATCCCACCTCACGCCTACGCTGAAAATTACTTCTTATCTTCCCAATTTACCCCACACCACCCTACACACCTCCTATGCTTCCACTCTCACACTCCACTCACACCTTCCACAAAAATTCCGTAAAATCCTCTCACCACCTGTCACTAAACACGTTCTGACTACCGACACCAACATGCCTCCAATTTCTATATTATAAGAAATTCATTATAGGAAAATCATTGTAGGTCCATACTGAATTTCCCTCACATTTCTTCGTAAAGGGTAACCAACATTTCAAAAGTAACTGAAACAGTAACAATTGTCATAGGTACAGTTACAGAGAAAATTTAGTTAGTCACCAAGTCGTTAATTATTTAAAAAGGTAGCTAAGTTACCACTATCGCTACCGAGAAGGTAACTGGTTAAAATAAACTACTTATTTCTCGTCACTGCTTGGATCCGATCAATGGTCTCATTTAGGTTTCACTTGAGACTGTTTTAGCCTTATTTTAATATCTGAAATATGCCCTGAAATAAAATTTTTTTTACAGAATCATTGGATACATGGAAGGGCTATATTAGTGTGTCGGCAGCACTCTGTGGACGAAGAGGTAAGACGGGCACAAGTACAGCCGAATCAGAAGGACGCATTGCGGCAATCCCTGCAAGCCCATAGCGATTTTCTCAAAAAAAGAAAACGAGAACGTGATGGGCAGTAATTGGCGAATAATGTAATTAAAATATTTTGAGAAAAAATTACATCTACCCTATGTATGTAATTTTTATTTTCTGCCAAATGCACATACACAGTGTCCCAGAATGCGTCTTTTACTTCGTTTTTTTCACCATCAACTGAAGCGTAGCACGCTTTGATAAATAATCTTCCGATTCCTTCTTTAATTCTAACCAACATCAATCCGGGAAATACACATCCATTATCCTTTGTATGCTGTCTTGTTCTTTTATTCATAATCAAATAGATCCCTTGACTGCCATGTAATTCATTATCTACTCCTGACCATATTTCAATTTCGCCTTTTAACTTCCCATATTTCATCTCTTTAATTTCACATCCCTCTTTCTTTGTTTCAGGTACACATAAAATATCTATCTTCCTTACGTGCATAGTTTCTCGTAATTCTCTTTATTAAGGATCATTGACCCATCTAGCATTCCAAACACCCAATATCCATTAAGCGCCTGAAACTTTACCTTTGCCTTTACCGCGTGCATGCCTTTCGTCAATCAAAGTTCCAGTCCATTCCAAAGCTATTGTATTGTTTTTCTTCTTCATTGTGTATAGTGTGCGCCCAACTATCAACTTGATGCGAGAAATGTATTTTGCAAGTCGCAATCATGTACAAATTAACTAGCTCGACGTCGTAGGGTGGAGAGTCTAGTTTTAACGTCAGTCCCACCGAACTTCGGTTAATGGAGGGGGATCGTAGAGACATAACTGGAATCGAGAGTCATAGTTGGTCGGTGTTGTATACTTACCAAGCAACAAAGTTTTCTTCTGAATGATATCATCGAAATTTCATCAACAATTTAAGTTTCAAACCTAAAATTTCATTTCTCTCCAAATTGACTAGTAATTGTTACAAAGTGCTTATCTCTGTTGTATCAATTATTCTGTTTTTTTATACCGGCCCTGATTTCCAAAGTTCTTTTCAATTTATAAATGGTACTTTTATTTTCACGATTAATACTTTTTTATGAAAAGGAATAAAATTGTACATATACGGAAACATATTTTAAAAATAAGCGCCAAAAAAGCAACGAATAATTGTGAAATTTATATTTCATTTTTTTGGATAGTGAAAAATTCAACCGTTTTCTGAGGTTGAAACAAAAATTTAATCTATTGTCCAATTGAAGAAACTTTCTCGACTTACCATAACCTACCAATATCGTTTTCAAATTTCCTTACAAAATTATTTACTTTTTTTTTAAGAAGATTTTTTCACATTCTCATCCTAATAAGAAGCACAGTTAGCCTCGATCAAGTTCAACCCAAAAGTGCTTGCACAGCTAGTTTCTCTTTTGTACGTGTTTCTGGGATAACCCCTGATCATTTTGAGCCAAGAAAGAAGAAAATCGTACAACGCATTTCTAAGAAGAAAGATTTTTTCATTTTGAACAATTAAAAATCTCATTTTTCTCAAAAACGAAGCAAAATAGGAATAGCGATTCTTTGTTCAAAACTTCTTCTCTTCCTGAAATCTATGAAAATGTATCCTTACCAAATGTATATCTTGTGTGTTTCAACATAAATTTTCAAAAAATAACAAAAATCTATTAAACCGACTAAACTAGCATTCAGTTTGACGAACTTCAAGATTTTACTTATAAAAACCTTCTTTTTTTATTTAGTATCAATATTCAAAATCGTCCCCCTTCTCCTGAAATCTTTAAAATGATACCCTTACCAGATATTTATCTTGTTCATTTTTTTAGTGTTTGGACTAGAGAGTACTACAGTTAAACCATAAATTCCATTCCTCGAACTTAAATTCGTTTAGTTAGTGCAAAGAGACGATTTTGCCTTCAGGGGAAAGTGTGTCAAATTATACGTTGGACAAACGACACAAGCTACTAAAAAAATAATTCAACAAAAGTTGTTGGCCCAAAAAAGAGCTGCAAATTTGGTACTCATCATTTTTTGATAGGATGCGTAGTTTAAGTTTTAATTGTGAAAAATAAAATTAAAAATTAAAATTAAAATTTGTGACAAACGACACAAGCTATGAAAAAAATGAATAGACAAATTTGTCGTCAGTAATTTTTTGACAGGATGCGCAGTTTCTGTTTGATTCCTAAAAAATATCATTGAAAATAAAAAAATTAAATTAGTTGAAAAACGACACAAGGAAAGAAAAAAAGTTAATAGACAAAAGTTGTTTACTCACAGAGAATCTACAAATTACTTATTTACAATGTTCAGAAAGAACGGGTAGATTGTCATGAAAATACATTAAAAATAAAAAAGTAACTCTTTGGAAACACGACGCAAGCTACAATAGCATTTTATTTAACAAAATTTTTCGCCAAAATTATATAATTATATATAATCATCTTCAAGTTTTTTACTTCAAATTCAAATATTAAAAATGGTACAATTTTGTTATTGAATCTTTTAAAATTTCTTACTGAATTCTTGATAGTCAGTTTTGAATTGAATTATTTCAGATGTAAATATAAAGCAATTTCAAATATTGAAATCGTATTATAGCAATCTTGTTTCAGTTTCTTTTTTACGTTCTTGTTTCTTTAATTATAATTTTAAATGTCACACATACTTAAAAACTGTCCAATTTTTACTTGAAGATTTAGACAAATAAATAATTTAAAATTTAAAAATATTCTGTTCGAAAATTTGAAGAATGTATAATAGTTCTAAAGAAAGTTTCAAACATCAAAAATGGTGCTGTGTAGAATCGAAATGGATACAAATTAAAAATCTATAATTCACACATCATAAATTGGAAAATTTCTTTAATTTTGAATGCCTGGTTTGAATGTCTTAAAAATTGAATAAATTGAATTAAAAAAGCAAATTAAAAATATAATGAATGAAGGTCTCTCGATCGAAGTTCAAAAAATCAGATGAAATATTCAATTTCTGGAATATTTCTGTACTTCTTGTAGACTCAAACTTGTCTAGAGTTAAAGCCTTAATTTCATTTTTTTTACTTTAGATTGAGTTCTCAGCGCTTTGACGGAATTTCTTTAACACTACGGTTTTCTTTAATTGCGAGAGACATTTTTCTTTTACAATCTAAAGAGACATTTTTATCAAAAAAAGCTAAACTGATTGTGAGTTCACTCAGGTACCACAGATGATTGACCATTTTTTTCAAAGCCATGTTAGAAATCTTTTCATTCAGAGAACAATCAAGAAGTCTTTTTACTAGAGTAAGATCATTGTTTGCAGCTGCTTCTGGTTGTGTTGCTGTAAACCAGGCTCTTTGATAAAAAAATAACAACAAAAATGCAAATTACTCAGAGTCCACCGACTTCTCTGATATTGAGCGTAAATTCTCCTGTGAATGAAAAGATTTTGCCATCCATCTGGCGTGATGAAATGCTCCAGGTTTCTTAAATCGATAGGATATTCTTCCGTGAGCTTTTTCTTCAAGAAAGATGACTATCAGTTCTAAAAGCTCTTTGTAGTCTCCTCGTGGATATTTTTCCTGGAAGGAGAAATAAAATTTAATTAATTCCTAACATTTCCTGTTACAATTTACTGATTAGTTTTGGAAAACGATTTACAACATGCTAATCATACCTTCAGTCTTTCAGAGACAAATTGCATAATATCTGTCTTTTCATTCGTAAGCGCTTCAGTATATCAGGTGCAGATGCACATCCCATATTCTTCGAAAACTGATTTCAATGTTAATTCCAGAATGTGATGACGACAAGCTAAATAGAGCAACGAGCGTCCCAGTTTACGTTCCAAAAGTACACAAGCGCCACTACATGGTCCTGAGTTCGAGGCTGTGGTATAGAAGGACATACCAACAATTCCTTCCTCAATTCCCCAATCTTGAAGGAGCTTCATTATGGCACTCGCTTGAGCTTTTTCAGTTCCACTTTCAATTTTGGGGATACCTAACAGCTCACTGACATCAGCACTGGATACGAAAATGGGATGACGATCAGATTTGTTATTTAGACTTTCTAAATCTGACAGAAGCTTGCCATCCCATTGCACTATCAGTTTCAATTTTGGGACTTTAAAGTTTTCCTGTATTTGAGCAGTAATATTTTCTCGAAAAGCTATTCAGCTTCTTCGTATTGTCTGTCTGCTGATACATATATTTTCCAAGTAATACCCTAAACTTCTTGAAGTAGCAGCCAGGAAACGTGCAGCTTTTCCGTCTTTTAAACAATTTAAATACAAATATTTTCTGTTCAGCCATGTAATTTTAAATTGAAATTAATACAATAAATTATATTGAATCAATTATTCAAATAACATTATTAAATCTTTCAAAATAAAAATAAAAATAATATGCAACCTTTGTTTTTCAATATCGGAATTTATAGCATTCCAAAATTTATGAGTTATTTATGATTTTATGGTGTGTTCGTGCCTTTTCCTGGTTTGCCGAGTTCTGCTACTCCCTTTTGGGTCAATTTGTATTTCGAATTTCCAATAGAATATGTTCGACTTAGCCGTTTATTACAATCGCCATTAACGTTTCGGCTGTATAGAATACGGGTGAACCCATAGTTAAATTATCAGTTTTTACCCATTTTTCAAACCCGTTTGTTTAATATAAAGCTTTGACCATTTCAGTTGTTCTTTTTCAAATTTATTCTGAGGGATTTAAAGTATACTCTGTAAAAATTTCTCTCCAGAAAAACTTCACCAAAGCGTGTAAAGCGTTCACCAAAGTCTGCAAATATTGAAATTTTTGTTGATTTCTCCTTGTTGTACAATTGTTACGTAATATTTCTGAAATATGAAAATTAGATTAAATCCATCTTGAAATGTCGGTGAACAAATAACTCCAACATTGAATGAATTGGTTCCTAACTTCTTATGAAAAATTGAACTTGGAAAAAAGTTGTATTTTTACATGTTAAACTCCATAAGTATATTCTGATTTTGCCTAGGCTATACGAATTTCCAGTCGCCCATGAACATTTTAAGAGTCGCTTTTTTGGACCACTCTAATTCATAATCAACGTATCAGTCAACTGATAATGTATAACGTACAGTAAATAAGTAAAGAATATAGATTTAATGCTTTCACGAAGAATCATTAAAATAAATTTAAAGGACGTTTTCCGGGTTTCAATCGTGTGAAAAACTACGAATATTGCCGACGTTTAGTGAACATTGCAGTTCACTTTTTCAGGGCTAACCTGAAACTGAAGTTTCAGGTTATGTTGTTCTTATATATATATTTAAAAAAAGTTAAACAATCTCTCATGTGTCTTGAGGACACGAAGCGACCCAAGGATGACAGCTTTCTGGATCCATCTCGCAAGTGCCTTGGCATATTTTTGGCACGCGGGTATGGCTTTAAGGTTACGAACCAGTGATAGTTTCGCACCTCCGAGAGCACCTATCACAAGGACAATTACTTGTACCGAATATTTTGGGTACAGTCGTTGTAGCTCTCTTTTAAGGTCTTGATACCTCTCCTTTTTTTCTTTCTCCTTTGCAGTGATGTTGTATTCGGACGGAGCCAAGAATTCGATCACGAATATAGTACGTTTCTCGAAGTCTTGGAGAACAATGTCGGGCGTCGAGTGCGCAACGGAGACTGCTGCCCGAAAATCGTACTTCCAGAAAATTTGGCACTTCTCGTTTCGGACAATCGACTCTATCTCCTTGGAGCGTTCGGCAGGGCAGGGTCGTGGCCAACACCGTAAGAGCGACAAAGATGGTAATAAAGAACTCTTGGGGCCGCATTATGTCTATAGATATACGTCGTTCCTACGTGAGTCGGACACCCTGATAGTATGTGTTCTAGGTACTCAGCGTGTGCATGACACGCTCTGCAACTATCACTGGGAACTTCTTGACATAAAATGCGGTGACTGTATGTTAAGGTGGAAATGACACCGTTCTGGAATGCGAAAATAAAACCCTCTGTACCTGAATGAAGCCCTGATGATTTGAGGAAAGCAAAAGTTTGCTCCTTCGACAAGGACTGTTTTTCTACATTTCTGTGAAAGTTTTCGTGTATTTTCTTGTCGAGTAGCTCTTGGTGAAAATTTTCAACCTCTGCTTTCTTCACTTTGGTTTTTAGAAGTGAAGCATCTAGATGAAGTAATGCACTTTCCTCACTTCTGATGTTAAAATTCAGGCCAAGGGTCTCGGCCGCTTGCTCCGCGGCTTTGTAAAGGAACGCTCCTTCGCCAATCATCTCGTGGTTCCTGACCATCTTTAGGAGAGGATCTCTGCCATCCACAACGATGTAAGCTGTACTTAGAACAATCCGGTTATGAAGACACTGGAGATTCAGAAGTCCGCGTCCGCCTTGACGGCGTGAAATATATAATCGCGGAACTGACGAATTGATATGCAAGCTTTTATGCATATGCATGATCTTACGTGTAGTGTCATCAAGGGCCTTAAGCTCGTTCTTCGTCAATTGAACTACCCCAAACGAGTAGAGTAGAACCGGGACGGCAAGCATGTTAGTTGCAGATACCTTGTTCAACGCCGACAGAATGGAAGACCAAATCTGTCGAAGAAGATGCTTGCATCTGCTTCGGAGAGACTCTTTCACTGATGTTACGTCCTGAATGCGGTTTTGAGCCACGCCCAGGTATGCATAGGTCTCTCCAGTGCAGTATTAGGATGTCTGATAACACTTATATCCACAAGCTCAGGGTCCTTGGGAACGCTAGTAATCTTTCCTTTCTTCAGATGAATGTTGGCACCCTTGTCCAAGCAAAAGTCCATCCCAATCTCTCCTGTGTAGTTCTTGACAATATTTATAGCAGTTTGAAGTTTGCTTTTACCAGAGGTATAGATCTTCAGGTCATCCATATAAAATACATGAGTGACCTTATGCTCGCGCTGATTAGTGTCGCCACGGAGGTATCCAGGAGAATTTCGTAGTGCGAGAGATAGAGGCAGACGTGTGATGCAAAAAAGCAAAGGGCTCATGGTATCACCTTGAAAGACGCCTCTCTGGAAGGTGACGTTGTTCGTTGTCACATGATAATTTCTAGATGAGATAGTAAATCTAGTTTTCCAAGGAGGCATCAATCTCTCTATGCATCTCACTATGTGTGGATGTACCTTCAAGCTTTCCAAGAGACAGATGATAAGTCTATGATAGGTTGAATCAAAAGCTTTCCGGTAGTCAATCCAGGCCATTGAAAGGACGCGCTGATAGGCTGCAACATCTTTACAGACACACCTGTCTATTAGCAGGTTCTCTCGACAGCCTGCTACACCTTTTTTTGAGCCACGTTGTTCGTACATCTCTCGCCATACAGGCTCAATTCGTCGAACAATCCTGTTGTTGAGGACAGCTGTAAAGATCTTATACAGCGTGTTCAAACAAGTTATTGGCCTGTAATTCTCTGGGTTGGATAAGTTGTCTTTTTTTGGCAGGAGTATAGTGCGTCCTAACACCAGCCACTGCGGAATGGGCGTCTCCGACTTTAAATATGGGGTGAATATGCGGGCCAAATGTTGGTGTGTAAAAGTAAACTTCTTCCACCAAAAGTTCTTGATACAATCTGATCCAGCAGCGGAAAAGTTCTTCGTGCCTCTAAGTGCTTTTTTCACCTCTTCGGCAGTGATTGGTGGACATTCCTCCTCAGATTTTATGAGGTTGTCGCAAAACTCCATGAAGCGGATGATATTGTCAGGACCTTTCTTCAACTCTCGTGTTTTCGGGATCTTGTACACCTCTCTCCAAAAAGTCTCTACCTCCTTCGGCTTGGGCGGATTTTTTACAGAAACAGGTAGATCGCTGAAGGGGCGCGATGGGTCAGCGAGAAACTGTTGATTCTCCCTGATCCATCTCTCCCTCTTCTGTATTCTCCTCCTTGCGTCAGATAACAGCCGTATTTTGTCAACAATATGCTGCTTGATTGTCAGCAGCTTTGACTTGTTTAGTGTATGATTCAAGATCCTTAGTTCTTGGGCGAACTTTCGAACCCTTTCCGTAAACGGTCTACCAGATGTTATGTAGTCAATCACACATTGAATACGGGACGCATTCTGTCTTGCCCATCCAATCTTTTTGTTCAGTTGATGCAAGCGTATTTTGGTCTTTTGATCCATAGTCGGTTTCAGCCTTCGATTTGGATCAGTCAAAGCTCTCGCAGCACCATAAGCTGAGGAATTGATGGTCCAGAGGTCGGACTTTTGCGAGATATCTCCACGAAGGGAGGCATCCATTTCAGCCAGATCTTGTGGCTTAGGAGGAACTTGCATGTTAATGTTCCTTCTTGTAATGAAATTGCGATCATCTCTCAGAAGGTGCCTGCTTTCTGCGGTTGGTCTCAATGTCGCTTTCTCATCTTCGTCTGCCGCTTGATCAAGCAGCGCTTGGGGAAGCGCTCCGCGTACATATCCATTTTTTCGGAGGTTGACGGCTTGATTTCGCAAAGACTGATGCGAAACGTGCTGAAGCTCTGGGTGTTTCTGGCACCACAGAGTGTGCATACGCGCCATAAAGCCTCCGCGAATAGGGATAATGCTGGCATCGTAGAAGTCTAGCACGTCATCCCTGAGTGGATCCGCCCACTCAATTTGCGCGTTTCGCCGGTTGGTCGTCGTGTTTCCATCTAAATTATTTTCAGCACCCCGAACACTAGGCTGATCGGCATTGTTTGCCGACCCATTATCGGTTGCTCTGCGCGTTCGATTGTCTTGGACCGCATCTACAACATTTTGGTGTTTGGTGGTTTCATTGTTGTTCCCAGAAGCAGCTAGGGAAAGGGTTAATCCATCCTTGTAGAGCCCCGCGTGCAAGGATAAGGCTGATACTCTGAGAGGTCGCCCGGTATCCCAGAGTCACCGTTTGAGACACCTAACCCAGGTGCCATTCAGCTTTCGGCACGGTTGTTACGCCTTCGCTTAGGAGTTATTCCTTCGGGACCATCGCTGGACAATTTTCCGCGACTGCTTATTAATTATTGTAACCATATTTAGCAGAAACCCTTGGTACAGGGACCCTCTATCCGCCACCCGAGGACGCGTTCGGTGGCTTTTTCATAGGCCCTTCGGTTCTATTCCAAAGGAATCGAAACCGAATATATATATATATATATATTCTCTACGATACCTGTGATTGTCCAGAGTGCCCCACCGTGCGGACTGATCGAACTTGAATGGCCAATCAACTCTTTGTTTACAAACCCGGGAGGGCGAAAAGCCAAATCGGATTGGTATCATATCCACTGTTCCTATTGATGTTATTAGTGTCTTTTACGATTTCGATTTCTTCTCTATGTTTACTTCGAATAATATTATATAATTTTGCGATGATTGTTGTGTGGTCAAATAAAATGCTGTTTCCTTTTTCGATATGGTGCTCGGTTTGTGTTGATTGCGTGAAATGTTTCAGCCTGACTTCACTCTCATGTTTCTTCACACGTTGGCTCACCGCTCTCCCGGTTTCTCCAGTGTAGACTTTTCCACAAGAACAAGGGATTTTATATACTCCCATATCACTGAGAGGTGCCTTTTTATCTTTGAGGTTGTTTAGAGGTTGTCCTATTTTCGAAGTTGGTTTAAATATGGATTGGATGTTGTGTTTGCTGAGAATTCTTCCTATTTGTTTTGTGATACTTTGAATGTAGGGTAGGATGGTGGTCGTTTCTCTCTCTCTTTCTTCAGTAGGTTGTGTTGACTTGTTTTTTTGAGTGTATTTTCTTATTGCTCTATCAATTTGTTTGTTTGTGTAATCGTTTTGTATTAGGATTTGTTTAACGTCTTGTAACCTTTTGTAAGTTATCTTTATCTGTTATGGAGACAGCTCTGTATACCATGGAGTTGATGACCGATTGCTTTTGAGATGGGTGGTGGTGGGAGGAGGCATGTAGGTATCTGTTTGAATGGGTAGGTTTTCTGTAAACTTCATGTCCTAATGTGTTATCATATTTTTTGTAAACAAGTACGTTCAAGAAAGACAATTTTCCGTTTTGTTCAATTTTCATGGTGAATTGCATATTAGGGTGTAATCGATTGATGACATCGCGAAACTTGTGTAGTTCATATAGTCGATGTCTCCAGATGACAAAAGTGCCGTCAACGTAAAGGCACCAAAATTCCGGTTTAAGCTTCGATTGGTTGAAGATTTTAGTTTCTATATTTTCCATTAATATGTTGGCTATTACCGGTGAGATTGGAGATCCCATGGCTGCTCCTGAGGTTTGTTTGTAGAATTGGTTATTGAAAGAGAAGTAGGTATTATTGAGGCAGTATTCTATCGAAGGTATGAGATCGGAGGAGTTTGCATAGGATTTGATAATATCGATTGCATCAGAGATTTGTACTTTCGTAATGAGTTTTGGACGTATGTGATAGAGTTTCCTGTAAAAGGATTCAGTTCTTTGGCGAGGAAGCGTGCTAGGTTGTAAGTTTGTGAGTTTATTGCGCTGACGATTGGTCTGAGTAAAATGTTGTTTTTGTGGATTTTGGAAAGTCCATGAAGTTTTAGAAAAATGGGATTAGTGGGGAATAATTTAGATATTGTTTTGCTATCAAGTTTAGAGTCTTTTAGAAGGGCTTTTGTTTTGCTGACTATTGCTTTTATGGGGTCTTCTTTGAGTATTTTATATGTATTGTCAGTTAGAAGGTTGATGATTTTATTGTTATAGTCTTCCTTATTCATTATTACTGTTATGTTGCATTTGTTTGCAGCTAATATTATGATGTCTTTATTCTTATTGAGTTCTTTATTCGCTGTTTTTTCTTGTTTTGTTAAGTTTGAGGAGGGAAGTCGGTCTTAACGTAAGATGTTGGCCGCCCTACGCCGTACGCCATTCGCTTTATTATAGATTCCAAATTACTGATGATTTCTTCTTTCGAGATTTGGAGGTAGCTGATGCAAAATTATGTCTTTTAGATAAGGCCGGAATCATTTCACTGCTGAGAGGATGGTTAGAGATGTGTTTTACTGTGTGAGTTAGTGGTGTGTGCCTTACTGGAAGTAATTTGTCAAATTTTATTTTTTGTTTTTGAGTGGAGACATCTTTAATCTGTTGGGATTGGTCAAATGATATGCGATCCAATGTAGACCAAATGTCAAATCTGAGAGTGTTTGATAAGAAAAGTTGAAATTTTAATAGATACTTGGAGGTAGTGTGGAAGACAAGTTTGGTATGTCGTATTCTTTCTTTTAAGAGAAGCAAACTTGTTTTATGTAGAATTAATTTAGATTCAGATGTTCCCAAAGGGTTTTTCAACTGTAAGAATTTTTAAATGATGTTGTGAATGATGAATCTGTAGCCGAAAAAAAAAGAATTTTGCTGGGATTCCTGGCATGAATTTAATTGAAAAATTATTAAGAAAAATTTAGTGTTTTTTCATTATACTCGATTATTATATTTTTTATTTGCTTTTTCAAGTTTAATGTTAGTCAAGATTTTGGATGATTATATATGTAATTATTCTAATTACAAAGGCTTCGATTTTTAATTTATTCAATTTTTAAGGCATTCAAACCGGGCAATCGAAATTAAAGAAATTTTTCAATTTTGATGTTCGAATTACAGATATTTTAATTTGTATCCATATTGATTCTACACAACACCATTTTTTATGTTTAAAACTTTCTTTAGAACTGTTATATATTCTTAAAATTGTCGAATAAAATATTTTCAAATTTCAAATTATTTATTTGTCTAAATCTTCAAGTAAAAATCAGACAGTTTTTAAATACGTATAACATTTCAAATTATAATTAAAAAACAAGAACGTAAAAATATAAATTAAACATGATTGTTATAATACGATTTCAATATTTGAAATTTCTTTATATATACATCTGAAATAATTAAATTCAAAACTGCCTATCAATGATTATAACGAAATCTTGCATACAACAAGCAATTGAAGAATTATTAAATTATGATCTTGAAACTAATCGTGAAAATAATTAAATTTTAAATTATGCATCATGATTTTGAATACTCAATCATTTTAATCTGAAGCGCAAAATTAATAACTTGCAAATTATTATTGATAAAGCATTTCCACGCAATGTGAACAACTTCATGATGCTTTGAGTAAGTCGTAAGACAGAAAAAGTCGCGACAAAAAAAATACGCAAAAAGCGAGTGGAAACATAGTGGCTTCAATAGATAATAATTTTTTTTCAAAGAAATGAAATAATTTATTCTTCACTTTTTTAGAATTGAAAAGCTGAAAAGTAAAAATTCAAGTTCATGTGAAACGTTACGAAAAATTTCCAGTATATTTTACTCAAATCAACTGCAGTAGCTTTAATTTATTGGTGCAATCTTAAACTTAACTTGGGGGAAATTCCGGAAGCTAAAATTTGGCCAGATTTGAGAACATATTAACTAACATCATAGATTTGGTTTATTTCTGAAAAAATCGCATTTCTCAAAATTATCTTCAAATAATTTTGCACTTCCAGTGCAAAAGTATGAAACTCAGAGATCTCATCAAGATGTCGATCGATGTCTTGACAGCATGTCAAGGATTATGGATTTGTTATTCCCAGATTGTTTTGGGTTAGAATCAAAGTTAGAATCAGAAGATTATTTATCAAAGCGTGCTACTCTTCAGTTGATGGTGAAAAAAACGAAGTAAAAGACGCCTTCTTGGACACTTCATATGTGTATTTGGCAGAAAATAAAAATTACATACTTAACATACATGTAATTTTTTCTCAAAATGTTTGAATTACATTATTCGCCAATTACTGCCCCCCACCACGTCGTCGTCGTCTGTCTTTCATATTATTGATATGGGTTTGCATAGATTGCCGAAATGCGGTCTGCTGATCGTGCACTTCTTGTGTCCTTCTTGCCTGTTCTAGGTTATGGTGCTGCCTCACCAACAATACAGCCTGATCATATATCCACCCATTCTGAAAAAAATTTAATGTTAGGGCTCATTTTAGATTTAAAATAAAGCTAAAAAACAGTCTCGAGTGAATCTTAAATGAGACCATTGATCGGGTCCCAGAAGCGGCGAGAAATTACTAGTTTATTTTAATTTAATTTAATGTTAGGGAAATTCAGTATAGACCTACAATGATTTTCCTATAATGAATTTCTCATAATATAGAAATTGGAATATTAAAATTTTCGCCTCACAGGATATCAAGTTCAGTTTATCAAGTTTAAGAACTTTAAAGAGATTCAAAAGAACTTTATAACCTTAATGAATTTCACGTCCCGAATGCGGCTCTGTGGCACGCCCAGTTATGTATAGGTTTCTCCAGCGCCAAGATGTCGTATAGCGCTTCTGTCGACGATCTCAGGGTCGTCGGGGATGTCATTAAGTTTTCCTCGCTTTAAATAAACTTTGGTGCATTTTTCTTACCCAAAATCCCTTTAATTCTCCCGAATACATTTCTCGACAATCCCTAGAGCTGGATCTAGTTATTCTTTATTTGTAGCGTAGACCTTAAGATCATTCATGTACAATACATGAGTTACCTTATGCTTTCGATTTCCAGGTTTGCCGCAGAAGTACCCTTCGGAATGGCGAAGTGAAAGAGATAGTGGCATTTATCTATATACATCGAAAGGCCTATGACAAAGCCACCGGGTGCGTCCTCAGGTTGCAAATAGAGGGTCCCTGTACCAAGGGTTTCTGCTAAATACGGTTGCAATAATTATTAGACATTTGCGAATAATTATCCAGAGAGAGTTCCGAAGAAGAAAAAACCCAAAACGAGCCATAGCAACCGTGTTGGAAGCTAAATGGTACCTGGGAGAGGTGCCCAAAACGGTGAGTCCGTGACAACGGGCGACCTCTATGTGCATGCAGCCTTATCCTTGCAAGTGTGGCTCTACAAGGATGGACAAACTCTTTTCGTAGCTGCTAATAGGGACAATAATGAAACCACCAAAGCACAAGAAAGTGGAGGATGCAGTTGGAATCAATCGAACGCGCAGAACATTCGCCAATGGGTCGGCAAACAATGCTGATCACCCTAGAGTTCGGGGTGCTGAAAATAATTTAGGTGAAAACATGACCACGACCCGGCGAAACGTCCACATTGAGTGGATGGATCAACTCAAGGATGACTTGCTGGACTGCTACGATTCCAGCATTATCCCTGTTCGTGGAGGCTCTATAGCTGTAAACAAAGAGGGGGAATTGACATCAAGATCAACCAAGGAAAGCAGTCACACCCTGAGAGATTATAGCGGTTTCAGGACAAGGACAAACATTAACAGCCATGTTCCTCTTAAGCCTTAGTTTCTGTCTAAAATGAAGGCCTCTATTCATGAGGATATCTCGGAGGAGTCCCACAGAGATAATCAACAATTTCTCGCTTACCTCTCTCGCCTGTTTAGCGATCTCCCTGTTTCTGTCAAAAATCCACACAAGCCCGACGAAGTAAAGACTTTTGTCGCCTCTGCAGCGACAGAAAACATCGTGAGAATAAGCTCACTCATGTATTTTATATGGATGACATGAAAGATCTAAGCTTCCAGTTCAAAGCAACTTCAAACTGAAGCGAGGACAGGTCACAGGCGTTCTCGGGGATCCTGAACTTCTGGATATAAGTGTGATTAGATATGTTGAGACTGGAAAGACCTATATTTACTTGCACGTAACATCAATAAAGGAGACCCTCCCAAACAGGTATGAGCTGCGCGTAATATCATGCTTATGCAGAAGAGCTGGCATGTCAATTCGTCTCATCCGCGATTATACATCCCACGCCGTCAAGGCGGGCGCGGAATTCTGAATCTCCAATGTCTATATAACAGACTTGTTCTGGGCACAGCCTACATCGTTGCAAATAATAGAAATCCTTTGCGGAAAATGATGAGGAAACACGAGATGGTTGCCAAAGGAGTAGTTTTTTACAAAGCTGCGGAGCAGGCAGCCGAGACCTTCGGCCCAATAGTTAACATTAGAAGTGAGGAAAGTGCATTACTCCATCTGGATGATCCACTCTCAAATAATCCTCAAGTAAAAAAAGCAGAGGTTCCAAAACTCCGGCAATAGCTCCTCGATAAGAAACTGCACATAAACTCTGATAGAAATTTAGAAGATCAGCCCGTATCGAAGGAGCAAGCTTTTGCTTCAATGAGATCATCAGGGCCTAAGTCAGGTACGAAGGATTTCATTTTTGCGGGACAGGATGTTGTCATTGTCACCTTAGTATACCGTGTCCGCATTTTAAGTCAAGAAGTTCCCAGTCTGAAACTACCCTGGCAAACAGAACAGCAGTCTCCATTGTACACTTGAGGCCTGACATCGTTCTCCATGGCTTCGAACAACAAATTATATTCGTAGTCGAATGTTCAGCTCCGGCCGAATACAACATCACTGTTCGTAACTTCAAATCCTTACCGACGTGTTAAAAATATGCCGAGGCACCACACGTGGTTGTTGCCGACGCGTCTTTGCAATTTCTTTTCATCCTGTTGCAACCCATCTTACGATCATGAGACATGACCATAGGTATGATTTACCGCGGGAGCGAGTACTGGGAGCGAGTGTCATTTTCATAGATGGCAGTTATTCCCAGTGGGACCCTGCGGTGGTTGTTTAACCGTTTTTTTTCCTTCAATTATCTATCTATATATAGTATACGCTTATTGACGATCCTGACCCGTTAAGACGTAACATGGTGATGAAAATTTGCTCTTACAGATTGTTTTGATTCGTGAAACTCTTAGCTGTAAAACTTTCTAATAATTAATGTCTTCTTATTTTCGTAAAAAATGTATTTTACGTATTTTTATGGGAAGTGCCATTCGGTACGATGTCAATATATTGGTGACAGATTAGGCTTGGATTTCAAAGTAATTTCGTTGCTGTTTGCGCTGGTATCACAAGCAGTTGAGTGCTACCAGCCAAACAAATTTTACATGAATAAGCAAGCTCATGCCTTTCACCAACCTAGTGAAATAAGATTATTCCTATTTTTTGTACCTGATTAGTTGGTAGCATGAAATGTCATCATAGCATGCTAAATATAATCCAGTGTGGAGTTTTTACAGTTTTTATAACATATTGACAATTAATCACTGCATAAATGTACCATCTGAATATAATTTCAGCATGTTTGAAAAGTATAAAATGTAGGTTAGATGGCTAACACGATTCTTACAAAGGCATGACAATCTTTAAAATGAATGAACAATTTAGAAAAAAATTACCCTGTACATATTTCTAAAATGCAAAAGTACTAAAAAAAGTAACTAGGAAAAAGTTACATCATATTACAGTTTGAAACAGTAACGATGAAGATATCTAATTCCTTTTCAAAAGTAGCTTAATCATCACTAAATCCTAGAGTCCTTTTTCAAATTGAATATAACAGCATGACCTTATGATATTCAAAAACAGGATATGCGAAAAATTAAGCCATAAAAAATAAAACTCTAGTTTTTACAGTGTACCTACATTACATGATTCACCATAGTTGTAGACATGTACTTCCCATTCTTCGGGGTGAGGGAACCGAGGGATGTATTCTATTCCATATGGAGGCTCTTGCAGGTGCACAATCTGGTATTCAATAAATTCTGTGCCCGCAGGGTCTTTGTATGGTGTAAGAATTTCACTTTGGAAGTCGGCAGATCCAAGGACAAATTGTAAGTTTTCTCGCCGGTCCACTACTAATTCTTCACCGCGTGGAATTGGTAAATTTCTTAAACGTTGAGTAAGATCTGGAGGACCTGAGCTGCTACCAGATCCATGTGAACTTGGTTCTGTAAAAATACAATAGAAATGCATAAAGTTGAACGAGACAGCAATTTTTCATATTGGTTGTTTCACATACTGATTTATTGATGTATTTAATTTCATGAGAAAGTGGGCCAACTTCTTGACATGAAAAGACAGGTTTGTATTATAGTGAATTATTATATAACATGTTACTCTAAGCGACAAACACGCGCTACTTTCAGATTTTATGCGACTTGAAACATGTTTTTAAGAAATCGCTGTGTTTCCTCCAGTATAATTGCCTTTATATTTTGTGTGTAAAATATTACATCAAACAATGCATTCCTGTAGAAGTAATAAGTTTGCGGCGAAAACCCTGTCGTTTTAAGAGCCTTAAAGGTACTCAAGGTTTGGAAAATAGTATGCAATCATACAAAAATATTTCGTATTATTTTTTTATATAGCTAATAAGATTCCTATTTTCCTGAATCTTACTTATTCCAAGGTATGCTTAAATTAGTACGGTTAGTATTTTCTAGAATTCAAAACTGAAATTGTCCAATTGATTCCTAAAAATGTTTTGAAATCTCCAGGTCAATCGATTCGTCTCAAACAAAGAAATCTTCTATAATCTTGCATCAACTCTGAATTATGTTGATGAAAAAAGTTTTACTATAAAAAACCGATTTTTAAAATATTATTGAGTGCTAACAAAAAAAAAGTGGGGAAAATAAGCCCTTTAAATTTCATAAATTTGTCTGCAACCGTTTTCAAGTTATCGTGTTCACAAAAAAGTGTGACATCCATACACCCATCCGGACAATTGCTTAGAACATCGTATTACACATTTTAATTGAGGAATCTTTAATTAAATAAATTTAAAATGGTTGGAAAATGTTACCATTACAAAGCTTCCTCTATGAGGAAGCAAAAGTACTATATATTTTGTAATGTTATTGTTACCTTATTTATTCATAAATAGTTTATTCAAATGCTATAATTCCTTTAATTAATAATCAATAATGGGTGCACGTACTAATTTCAGGGAATTGTCGGCTTAATTCAAATATTGTATTTCCAAATATTGTATATTTAAAGAGAAAAAGGGAAAAGGGTGATTTTTTTCGAGAATAGGGGGAAAAGGAGGAATTTCAAGAAAAAAGGGGGAACTAATAAGAAAAGGGGGAAGACTTGGGAAAAGGGTGATTTTTTTCGAGAATAGGGGGAAAAGGAGGAATTTCAAGAAAAAAGGGGGAACTAAGAAGAAAAGGGGGAAGACTTTGCACCCTGTATATTACCTGTATTAGATTGCAAACAACAGCAAAAAGTTTCATCTCAGTATCACTATCGGAAGAAATAAGAATGATTGGCAGTAATGACACTCTATTCTTGCAGGAATTGTTGACTTTCACAAATGGGAAAACCCAAGTACGAGCAGAATTATCTATCGGTATGGGGAAATTATCCTTGGACTAAGAATTAGTTACGACCCGTTGCAGGAAATAAATTACTTGCATATTGCACGTTTTGCACAGCGCAATTGCTCACGCATTAAGGTGCCCTTTCAAGACACATTGAAACAAAAAAACATCAGAATAGCGCTGAACCTTTTTCTTCAGCTCGCCAACACAAAATTGTTTTAGAAAAAGAAAATTAAGGTAAGGATGAGAATCGAGAAGCTGAAGCCGCTTTATCTTTATATTATGCAGTGCATGGTTCTCTCAGAGGATGTGAACATTTGACTGACATTAATAATAAGTTAAATCAGGAAGTACATTTGCAATTGCGTAGGTCAAAATTCGGAAATATTATAAAAAATTTTATCGGCCCGCATTTCGAAAAAGACTTAATCAATGATATAGCTGATAGTCCTTATAGTTTATCAGTTGACGAAAGTACAGATATAAGCTCCACTAAGCTCTTGGGAGTAATTATACGATATTTTAGTAGGGCAAATAGAGAATTTATATCTACATTTTTAGCTATTGTGGAAGTAGAAAATGGGGCAGCAGAGGCAATATCTAAAAGCATAAAAGAAGTTCTCGAAAAGTACAGTTAGCGAACTAAAAATTTCAAAGGTTTGGGAACAGACAACGCTAGTATCATGATTGGGGAGCATAGTGGGGTTTATCGAAGACACAAAAGTGATCTCAATTCACCAAATTTAGTTTTGATAAAATGCATTTGTCACTCGATACAACTCGCCGTTTCTCGAGCATCAAACGAATCTTTACCAAGAAATATTGAATTTCTCATACGCGAAACATATAAATGAAATTTTGCATAATATGTACAATGACACTGCAAACTACGTCTGCCTGCCGTTTCTGCTCCCAATTTTGCAGGATATGCAAATTACAGTAAAAAGTTTTGAATCTAATATAGCAGATCCAACCAAGATGTTAAATGATTTGAAGAAAACGTATGTTTCCATTTTTAGAAGAGTTATCAACTCTACTACGAAGATTGATATTTTCAAAAATTCGATTGAGACAAGCCACGCAACTTTATTTGATTTTTCATAAAAATGGGTAAAAGACGCTGAAAATAATACTCATCTTCCGATGATGAGAAAAGTCGAATGAAGAGACGAGTTCGAAAGTTAGAGCGAATGCTGGAAAAGAGGGAACATAAAAGTCGGAAGTACAAACTATATTGGAAGTTAATACTTCCTCTCAAGCCGTTTATTGAGTTATTACTCAACAACTGCTCATGCTGTATTATTATTCGGTAGATATTTCAATTAAGTTATTCCTTAATTACTATATTTCTAGCAATTACAAATAATTGCTACTCTGATTAAAGAAGAGTTATCACTCGAATGTAAAAGAGATCTGGTTTTTTGCATTCAATTTAATATTTGATCAAAATTGATAGTAGTCTTACAGACGAATCGACAATCGCAAATTATATAAATAAAAGAATAATCATTTACTGGATGATATAATTTACTGAGTTATTGCTCGATTTTTTGAAAATAAATGTTTCTTTGTCAGAAAAATGACCCAATTTAAAATTAAATTATTTTATAAATAGAATCTTTGTTTGCAATAGGCAGATCGTATTCTTTGAGTTCTTCGACAAGTTCATCTTCAGCTACCGATTTCAGAAATGAGAAAAATGTATAATCCTCAAGCGAATTCAATGAAGATTATGATATGAACCTAGCAGAGAAATTGATAATTCTCCAGAAAAGGTTCAAGGCACAGAACAGGAGAATACTCAGCCTAATGATGCCTCACCTGCTATCCAAGATCCCAAAAGTCTTGATCCAGATGTTTTAAATGTAATTGGTAAACGAATTATAAAGGAACGCATCCTGGCATCTCCAATTCTCAAAGAATTTGTCGTTAGGTGGGAGGATATCTTAAAAAAGGGATTACCAGACGAGGAAAAAGATGAGATTAATAAAAAATATCCTCCACCAAGTAACTGCATCGTAATCGATTCATCGAAGATAAATCCCGAAATAAGGGCGGTTAGTCTTCAGGATGTTATATTCAAGAGAGATGATCGCATCAGGGAAAGGCAAGACAAGTTGACAGCTGGGCTGGCAGCAATTGGGAAAGCTCTATCTACAATTCTTAAATAAGGAGAAGAAAAAGTTGATTCAGCCCTGGTTGAAAATCTCAGCGATGTTGGTAGACTGTTGGCGGACTTACAGCGTGATGAGTCGAATATAAGAAGAAATCTTTTACTGTCCAATTTGACTGCCTATTAGCAAACTTTGAGCGAAACAACCGAGCTCGAGCGGGAACAATTCTTTGACGTTGAGCAACAAGAACCAGTGAAATTCTCAGAACAACAGGAACCAATCGAATTCACAGAGCGGCAGAAATCAATGGAATTCTCAGAACAGCAGGAACAGGGGCAGGAATGCACCACAGGAACGGACGAGATCGGATCAGAGGAGTAGGCGATACTAGGAAACGTAAGTGATTTAGCTGGCAGACTTAAATATTTCCTATGCAACTGGAAAGAAATTACTTTCGATCCTGTCATACTGGCTTGGATTCAGGGTTATAAAATGCCTTTGTATACAAAGGTTTATCAAAATAATGTCCCAATAGAAACCAGTTGGTTTCCCGAAGAATTTAATAATATCTCAAAAGGCATTTTCGAATTGACACAAAAAGGAGAAATAGAAGAGTGCAAATGGAAAGCAAGACAGTTTATCTCAAAAAATTTTCTGGTAAATTAACCAGATGGTTCTTTCAGATCAATTTTAAATTTAAAAAGTCTGAACCAGTTTGTAGCGACAGAGCACTTTAAGCTCGAAGACTGGAGAGCAGTCGTAAAACATATAACGGTGAGTTACGTCAATATGCCTGCTTACCTTTTGGACTTAGCTCTGCTCCATATGTTTTTTACAAAAATCTTAAAGCCGGTGGTAGCGCGATTAAGAAATCAACAATACCTTTCAGTGGTGTATCTAGACGATTGGCATTACTTGCTGATACTAAACAAAAATATCTAGAAAATATATCATTCACATGCACAATGTTAGAAAATCTCGGCTTTGTTATTATCTTCAAAAAGAGTCTCATGGCAAAATATGGCTACGGGCACACTAAGGCCTTCGAGAGAAAGAAATTTGAAGCCTTAAGAATTAATAATAACAATTACGAATCAAAAATGGTAATTTCAGATCAAGTACGTGAAGAGTTATATGGGTGGAAAGTAAACATCAGATCAGCAAAAAACTCTATCAGGCCGATAGAATTTTGCCTCGAAATTTTTTCTGATGCCTCCTTAACTGGTTGGGTTATTGCTGTGGAAATATGAGAAGCCATGGATTCTGGGAAAAACAGGAACGAAACTGTCATATCAACATTCTAGAATTAAAAACTGCTTTCATCGGTTTGAAATGTTTTGCCAAAGATTGGGAAAATTGCAATATTCTTTTAAGGGTTGATAACACCACCGCGTTATCTTACATAAACAGAATGGGTGGTGTTCGATTTCAAAACTTAAATAGATTATCACGTGCGATATGGCAATGGTGTGAAGCGAGGAATATCTACATTTTCGCCTCATATATTAGCTCGCAAGCTAATTGCGTTGCAGATTTTGAGTTTCGAAGAACGGAATCAGAGACAGAATATAAATTATCCGTCGATGCGTTTAAGAAAATTGTTCTCTATTTTGGAAACCCAGAATTAGATTTATTTGCAAGTCGCATTAACTTTAAATGCGACCAATATATATCTTGGTTCCCAGATCCAGAGAGTATAGCAGTTGATGCTTTTACGGCATCCTGGTCAGGTTTTTATTTTTAAGCATTTCCTCCGTTTGCAATCATTTTAAAAGTTTTGCATAAAATAAAATCCGAACAAGCACAAGGGATTATAATAGTCCCAGATTGGCCAACACAACCCTGGCATCCATTGTTTCTAAGCCTTCTACAATCCAAGCCAATAAAATTTAAACCAGAAATTAACCTTCTTTGTTCCCCAAACAGAGATCGACACCCACTGTGGAAAAGCCTTCCCTGGTGGCAGGAATTTTATCCGGGAGCTATACGATAAATTATTAACAGTACGAAGGTTGTTTGACAAAATTGTGGATGTTCAACTGCAAAAGAGCCACTGATCCATTCGACAGTTCCGTCGATAACGTTTTATTATTGCTCAGAGAAGAGTTCAAAAAGGTAGCGTCTCACGGATCCTTAAATAGCTTAAGATCAGCAATTTTACTTATAGTTGGAAAGGAAATAGCTCAAGACGACAGACTGAGGCGATTTTTTAAAGGAGTCTACAATCAGAGACCCACTAAACCAAAGTGCGACCAGACGTGGGACCTCACGGTCGTTTTGAATCACTTGTCAGCCTTAGTTCCTCATAATGAGATTTCACTAGAAAATTTATTAATGAAACTCGCGACCTTGCTTGCACTCATTACGAGGCACCCTTTGCAGACCTTGACCTTGATAAACATAAGAAATGTTATGCAAAAGAGAGATAAGATTGAGATTAGGATTCCAGACAGAGTAAAAACGTCTGGACTCAACAGAAAGCAGCTGCTACTAACAATTCCATACTACCCTAAAGACGAAAGCATCTGTGTAGCTACAATTTTAAAATGTTATTTCGAGAGAACTTCAGAAAGCAGACGAAGCACTGACAACTCATTTATCTCATTTAGACGTCCTTTTTCGGCAGCATCATCTCAAACGCTAAGTCGCTGGGTAAAGCTTATGCTACAAGAGAGTGGGGTAGATACTAGTATTTTTTCAGCCTACGGTACTCGATATGCATCCACCTGAACTGCAAAGAAAAATGGTATAAACATCGACTCAATTAGAAAAACTGCAGGCTGGACACAGAACTCCAAGACTTTTGCCAAATTTTATGATTTGAGTATTGCTGAAGACAATACGTCATTTACTAATACCATACTAACACAAATAAAGTAATACTTGTCTCTTAAATAAGGTTTATATATATATTCTTATTGATATCGACAGATATTGTTTTTTGAGCTGCCGTGGCTTCAAACATCTACTTGCGATCTAGAGGAAGAGGCGCGTAATACAATTGGTTGATTAAACGAACTTACATGTAAGTGAAGTTCTATCAAAATTGTATGAAGATCCTCTTCCGAATAGAACAGTCCCACCCCCATAATAACCATTTTCTTACAAGTAAGAAACCCAACAAAAAACACGGCAGCACTTTGAACGGAATGAGGATTTGGAGACGTGGCCGAGCGGCGGTGGCGGCACTGGCGTACTTTTTTGGAAGCTTTCAATATTGTTGCGAATCCGGTAAAAGTTCGTTTAATCAATCAATTTTTTATAGCAATATTAATTGTGGTTAAATAGCAATATCTTTTATCAAGCTATTATCTTTGAGATTGAATGAAATAATCCCATAAAAAATAAAAAGTTTCTATGCTCATTATTGTGATATAAATAAATTTATTTATGAAAATTATTCATAAAAATTACAACTGCTCAACGTTAGTTGTTGATGATGATTATTTACTACGTTTACGTAATTCAAGAACGAAATCAGTATTGTTGAATTATGTAATATTTGAAATCAATATTATTTAGGAAAACTCTGCATAGATTGTATCTATATTTATAATTGATATTGTGATACGGGAGTGGGGATCAATCGGCTCTTGATGAACTTGAGTCTTTCAGCAAGTCAGTCGGTCGGTCGCACGAGAGCGTCTTAGATAACAGCGCTTATTGTTGTTTATTCTCACTCAAATTTTGGTGACTCTTATTTCACTCAATATTATTAATAAACGGATTGTTTTTGTTTAAACTGTGGTTCTTTTTTAGAAGAACCTCAACAGCTTATGGCCCCACAACAAATAGCTTAGTGAAAAAAAGTGTACAGTGTAAAGTGACACTAAAATGGAAGCAACATTTCAGAAAGTGGAAAAACTGCATGACAAATACAATTGCTATCAATGGCGTTTCATCATACGCTCATTGCTGGGAGAAGATGATCTGTTGGATGTGTAAAGAAATTTTAATTAAATCTGAGAGAGGAGCAGTAGTCTATGAGGCGAGTCTGAAGAAAATTCAAAAAGCAACCAAAGCTGCCCGAAAGTTGATTGTCACGAAAGTTGAAAAGAAACCGTTTGGATCTTCTTCTGAGTTGTGCGACTAGTTTAGTAGATATTCACGTTTTTCCAAGTTGAGGTCAAAATTATTATTTTTGGGTTTGAGTGGAAGATGGTATTGGGACCTATAGTGAATCAATTGGGACAACATGTGTGCTTATGGCACTCACCAAGTTCAGATGCGTTTTTCTGAAATCCGACTTCAAAAATGTCCCGTTAACTCGTTTATCAACTTAGACGGTTCATTTTGGGCCCAAATACCGGGAATTTATCCGGATTTGTGCCCCTATACGTAACTCCATACCGACTGTAAGGGCCCTTTTCATGCGGACGCCCACATATTTAAATATATTTCGAAACAAATTTTTATGTATAAATTAATGTTTTTAGCTTAAAATTGCTTAAAATGACATAATTTGAGAAATTTATACATTTTTTTATTCATTCTTCAATTCATAGCAGTGAAAGTGATAGCGTGGATTTCCATTTTTTTTAAATATATCAACTGTGCAATGTAATACTTGTACTTCACCACTCTCCCCTCTCATGGATTCTAGCTAAGGGTAGTAAAACCTACGACACCTACACAAGGCCCTCGGGGCCTCAGTATTCCTTGCGCCCTGTCTACGGATAGGTCACTCTCTGTATCTTTCAGTCTAATAAACAAAAGTATCTTATATTCAAGTTAAAAGAGTGTAATTTACTAGACCGTCACATAATTTTGGCGATCCTGGCCACGATCCCATTGATCGATACGACGGCGACGTTCTTCAGGGATAAGAAAGAATCTCTAAAGTTGATTCATTTGAGTGAAGTTTAGTAAATTGTGGCATTATAGCCCCATATTTGTGAAAACCTACGAG
Source organism: Andricus curvator (assembly GCA_932195095.1). NCBI lineage: Eukaryota > Metazoa > Arthropoda > Insecta > Hymenoptera > Cynipidae > Andricus > Andricus curvator. The sequence continues at coordinate 63,529 of CAKNYM010049831.1, forward strand.
GTTTCTAAAAATAGCGCAAGTAAACTACCAGGGCATATAAAGATTATCCTTAAAAGATTAATCTTTAGCCAAAAGAGATCACGCTAATAGTGCATATCAAGTGAAGGTACTCTTAAGAAAGGCGCGACGTCACTCTTCAAAGGAGACACCGCGGGAGGCCAGGAATTTCCTGATTTTCCGGCCAGCTGTCAGCCTACGGAGCTGCAGCATCTCGCCTGATCCTGCGAACGTCGACCGCCTACCATCGATTATCAACTGCGCCAGCGTCTGTCAAACTCCTGTTGCGTAAGTTATGAAGAAAATTGTAATTATTTGAAAATAGTGAAAAGCAATACGCGGCTTCTTCCTTCAACAAACGCTTACGTTTAGTTTATAATTTCGCGATAGAAATACTACCTCACACTGGCGTTCTCAGCCTATAGAGAAAATTCAGTAGAGTACCCGACGGAAGAATCGGAAACAAGTGAAGGATTTTTAGGCAACATTAATCCCGATTCTAATCCTTTCCTTACGGTTCGGGAAATGTCTAGCGAAGACTTAGGGTCCGGTTCGCAGGAAGCACCCACAATGATAGATGACCCCATAAAATTCATTATCGATAAACTAATTATTATGGAAACTTCCCAAAAGCAAATACAAGATGCGTTGCGAATTTTAAACAGTGAAAACGCTCAGCGCGCACGATAAATCAAATATATCGCGAAATAGGGGAATTTGTTGTTAACGGAAGATGAGAGTTCTGGTCACAACGCTAGAGAAAAAGATACCTCATGCGAAAATGGAGATTCATCAAAACCCGGAACTTCGTCTCTTCCTCCGCAAGCAAGTAATTTACCAAAAGATCGCCCTCGCGAAAATCTCGATGTCCAAAAATTAGAAAATTCATCTCTTCCTCCACTAGAAAATAATCAAATGGAACAGGTTGAAAATTACAGGCAAAACACACCAGCAGTAACCCAAAATCCTCAGGAAAGCGTGCCAATAAATCGTTTTCAAGGCCGAGAGACTAGTAGCAGCTCTCCATCCCCGACTCGACAAAGAAATTTCACGACTTCTCAAGCGTCTCGTTTACAGGCGACATCCATTCCCGCGATAACGTCCATTCCTGCGAAGGATATCATCAGAACCGTCGAAGAATTGAAAGGACGTGATGGTGTCGGTGTCGAGGACTTTATCAAGTCAGTTAAACGTGCGAAATTGAGATGTTCGCAACCGGATTTACTTTTGGATTTCATCATAGCCGAAAAAATTAAAGGTCAAGCAAAAAGCGCTATCCGCTTCAGATTAATAAATGATTACGATCAGTTGTTCTTCACGTTGAGACAAAATATAACTATAATCAGTTCAGTTGAGTTGAGTCGGTCAAAACTTGAATCCGTCAAGCAAACAGGCATGGAAACCATTCAAAATTATAATATGCGGTTCCGACAACATAATAATGAACTCATTCATGCGGTCCAAAACGAACAATCAAACCCAACCTCGCGACGTTTAGAAATTCAAATAGAGGAGAAATCCGCAATAAAAAAATACATAATTAACTTGAAGGGTGAAAACGTCGCACAAGTTTGTCCTCTGCGACCGAATACTTTGAACGAAGCACAGCAGGAAGCCGTAGAATCCGAGGTTTGGTAAAGGGAAAAGCATCACAGTAGATACTCAAATGTCAGACCACCCGGTAACAAACCCCTGACAAAAACGGCCTTTGCTCAACCTAGGTCAGCATTCCAAAATAACCCGTCCGCTTCAAAGTACCCAAGCATTGACGACCCTCCAAATCACTCTCTGCGTTTACAACAGAGACACAATTTACAGATGGAGAAAGAACTCCCAAAAAACGTTCTGGACTATCGAGAGGACCGATTATCAACAGAAATAGAGTCTCCGCAATGTCAGGAAGATTATTATCAATTAGAGCAAACTTACGCGGTACAAACAGAACAGGAAGACTTTTAGTGAACAGCGGATCCTCACTGAACCTAATCAAGGATGAGCTTGTTCATCCAAATCATCCACGTGAAAAATTTAGCAAAGTGTTCTCTATGGGAAACGACCAACACCGGACAAATGAAATAACAAAATTTAAATTTTATGGAAAAGTGCATGTGTTCGTTATTGTACCAAATGATTTTCCACTACCCGAAGATGGAATTATCGGAGTTCCATTCATGTACAGTTATAAATTGAGCCTTTCAAACAATCATCTAGAATTGAACAATGTTAAACATGAATTGCACGATGACGAGATATTTGTACCAAAAAGCACGATTAAAATAATTACCATGCAAGTAGAAAAGAAACAGGGACACATGCTAATTACAGATCATCCACATATTCCAGACTCAGTTCACAGAATTCAGAACCATGAATTACGAATTCCGATTTCTAATCAGACAGAACAAATGATAACGCTTTCAACCACGGAAATTCAACCCAAGTACATAACTGTTCAACGAGTAAACTTCGTCTCAGAATTGGTCCAAAAATTCGAAAATCTATTTAGAATTAGACACATAAAATCTGCAACCTTTCACCCTCTGGCGAATGGAGCATTAGAGAGAACCCATGCAACGGTGAAGGATTTGTTGAAAACCTTTATCGCCGATAATCGAAACTGAATGGGACTTGAACCTCTACCTTACTTGTTTGGCTTATTATGTAGCAGTTCATGAAAGTACTGGGTCGACACCTTTCGAAATGACCTTTGGAAGAACAGCAAACTTGCCTTCGATTCTCGCCACCACCAGTTCTTTAAACCATCAAGAACTCTTGGATATGTGGAGAAAGCGGCATGAAGCCTATTCAGCAAAAGGAAAAGAATCAATCCAGAGAACACAGGAGAGATTAAAGAAGTTACAGGATTCAGATATTGTCATTTTGAACCCTATTTTTGGTGCCGGAGATCTTGTACTTGTCCATAACGAAACTAAAAGAAACAAGTTAGATTCAGAATGGTTGGGTCTAGCAACAGTAGTACCGCGTTCCAGCCAAACTAATTACGAAATTCTTCTTGAAAATAAATACCTCATAATTAATGCAAATTGTCTGAAACCATACTATCAATAAACTCATGTTTTCAGAATGCGGACTGCCTGGGTCATCCTTTCACTCATCTCCTCCATTTCCTGCCTCGTAGTGATTCCACTCCATAATGTCACTATTTTTGCGGCAGATTTAGGCGACGCTAGATTATATCATGAAAATTGGCACTTATATGTAGTGGTCGACGTAGACAATGTTAATACTAGGTTTAATAACCTGATGGGACACTATGAATTAACAATTAACATGTGCTTAAATTGCACTGAACAATTTGAGTTAAGCCTCATCAGCGGTAGGATGAAGCGACTAGGTATTCAGCGTAGTCTTTTATGTAAGCTGTTAGGTGGAACACATAATAGAAAAAGAGGATTGATTAATGCAATAGGAAGTGTATCTAAGACAGTGTTCGGGACTTTGACAGAATCTGATTTGACGTATGTTGATCATGAATTAGACAAACTTTACTTAGAAAACAAACAGTTAGCTTCCAGTCTTCAAAACCAAACGAGCGGCTAAATCAAATGAGCACTCGAATAAATAATAACACAAAAATTTGTTTATTCCAAATCAAATAATAGTCATGACTTTGCTTGTAGACGAGTTTAACGAAGATATCACACTGTTAGTACATTCTAATAACGACGGTAAACATGACAGAGTACATCCGTAAATTTTAACACTCACATTGCTCATTGAATCCCTTAAAAATTTTAAGGATAAATTTAAAGTAAAGTATACTTTGCCACTCAAAGAAGTAAATTATCAACATATTATCGACATATCTTAAATAAGCATTGGTTTGAATAATAGAAAATTATTGTACTCAGTTAACATACCACTATTTGAAATTGACGAATCTAAAATCCAACATTTAATCCCGATACCGAAGCAACATATCAATCAATTACGTATACCCATTCCGAAGGAGAAGTTCATTTTTTTGAACAATCCGAAAACCATGTACGTCCCTACCAATGAAAAAGAAATATTCAAGTGCAAGTTACTCGAGAAAATCAGAATCTGTAAACGTTCTCATCCAACTTACTAGTTAGCTGATAGATTTATCAACATGTGAAATATCCGTTCTCAAAATCGAGTACCTAGTTTTTATTAGCTTAACAGAAAATCAAGGATATATTATAGTTCCTGAACAATCCATCGACTTGACAACTAACTGCGAAGGAATAATTGAAGATATTAAAATTAACGAGGCATCACTTCTATCATCAGGGAGCAATTGTATTGTAACCACCGAGAGTGCCATAGTTAAGTTAAGAAAAAGTAAAGAACTGAACGAACACATCTATTACACAAAAAATATTTCTGTTCCGTATACCAGTAACGATCTAGATTTACTCAACGATAAACTACTACCAATCCAAAAAAAGATTGATAAAGAGCAATCACTGCAAGCAGGGAGAACATTAGATGAAATCGATGATGTTTTAAATAGAGTCAGAAATGAACGGCGAACACGAACATGGACTGGAACTACCACAGAAATTCTTACGTATTTTGGTTATGTTGCTTTAGTATTAATAACCTTATTCTCCATGTACAAATGCGGATTCTGCGATCTAGTACAAAAATCTCTACCGAAAGTCTGTCTCAACCTGTTTTGTACAATGAATAACATAAAGAATAACGCAGCCCCAACGCCAATTATTGTTACCTACGTTCCGCAGGCTCCTCCTGCACATGAAATTGAAAATAGTGAGCCGTTAGTAGCACCTAAGGTCGTTAAATTGCGTTTTTCAGGAGCAAAACGAGTCTCACGAAGGGGGTGTAATACTTGTACTTCACCACTCTCCCCTCTCACAGATTCTAGCTAAGGGTAGTCTACCTACAACGCCGACACAAGGCCCTCGGGGCCTCAATTCTGTACTTTTTGGTAAAAATGTTTTCACCAGGGATATTGTTGCTCTGTGGCTAAAATTAAAAAATCGCAGACCACGATTCTCTTAAAAAATTAATGCCGAGCATTTATGAAAAAAATTCAAAATCGGTTAAAAATACGACCAGTGGGCGATTATGAACAATAAATTCCTATTCCAGACCACTGTAGCGCCGGACGACTCAAGTGCGCGCGCGATAATAAAAAATCGCTCGTATCTTTGAAACAAAGGAAACGATTTGGATCAAATTTTTTCAAAGTTTTCCTCAAAAATCAAGAAACATCTTTGCCACAGGAAGTTTTTTGACCGCGAAACTACCCTGCAGAATTGTTTCCGACAAAGTCTGAGGGAACGATTCGTGACGGTAATTGTTTGCAATAATTTTCATGTTGCAAATATCGACAGAAAAGCTATTTTCAAAACATGAGGTGTCATCGACAAATGCTTTCCTATTAGCCAAAAAAACGAGATCATTTCAACTCGCTGAGTCGCACATTGACATATTTTTTTGCGCGGTGAATTTTACATGTTGGTAATTTTGGGAAATTTTTCCGCGTTTCGACAATCGAACCGCCGGGTGCAATAACCAGCCCGACGCTCGAAAACGCGTAAAAGTATTGTCCGATCTTCTCAGAGAAAGAAAATTTTCAAAATCGATAAGGAAATGAAACTTTTTCCTCTTGAAAAAGTTTCACTTCCTTCTGATCTAGAATTGTACGTTCTCAAAAAATTGATTTTTCTATTTTGAAAATTTTCTTACATTAGGACGATCGGACAATACTATTTTACGCGTTTTGGAGCGTCGGGCTGGTTATTTCATCCGGAGGCTCAATCTTTGGGGTACTGGGAAAGCGAGCCCGAGCGCTAAGGACGTTCGGGAATCCGGTCGGTCAATTTGGTACCGTAAATACAAAAAATATGGTTTTCTGTAATTTCTCAACTCAAATTATAAATTAATAAATTTCATTTTCAAAAAGACCTCCACAGACTCTTTGCAAATAAATCAGGTGAAATTCGAAAAAAGAAACTTTAAACATGGTATGAGATTGATTCACAGTACATGATTGCAATATTACCTTACAATCATGGTCGAAAAGTATGGTGAAGATTACAATAAAAAGTTATACTAAAATCGTATAAAAGAAAAAATTATGTCGATCGCGCTTTCTTGCTTCAGTACCTGTACTACAAAGATTAATTACAAAATTTAAATTAATTATTAAATAATCTGATGTATTCTACTCACCAACAGAGTAAATGAGAAATACTGATGATGTCAGCAGAGTGGGAATGATGGGCCTCATCTTTCCAGAGTAGAGGGGTCGATCAGTTCTTGAAAAATTTTGCGAAGAGCTGATGAGTGAAATAAACGCCGAATTTGGCGGTTTATATACTGAAGTCGTTATCTTGTTCTCCAAATTATCGTGATCATGGGAAAGGGATACGGCGTAAAGTACATAACGTTTTTATTGTTTGCGAAATTTTTTTCCATGTACGTGGAATAGCACCTGATCATGATGTAATTGGCTATTTGTGAATATCGCGTACACTGTTAAAAATTTCTTGATATAACTACGAAAAATATTTCCCCGCTTTACGCAGGGGAGCGTGCGTCGCTGTCTGGATACAAATTTTTAATAAAATTCCAAAAAATATGCTACTTTTGATAATACACAATAAAGCCTTTTTTTCCTCAAAATAACATAAAAGTTGAAAAAATTGTCCACCTAATTCATAAATAAATAAATAGCAGTAATTTCACGCCCGCAAGACGCGCATTCCCAGTCTGGATTTTTATTTCCTAACATTGCAATTATAAACAATTTTAGAATCCATTATTCAACAAACTTGTACCACTTGCAAATAAAAGCATTCAGAGTAAAATATTTTGAAATTGATAGAGTTTGAATTATAGACATTTTTAATCAGAAGCTCTTAAAGGTGCAAAATTTCAGACTAAAATTTAAAAAAATGTTGAATTATGAACGCTAAGAAATTATTCATCCTAAAATAACATAACGTTCAAAATAAAAAGTAACTTCAAATAGGAAACATTAAAAATGAAAACACTTTTACTACGCAACGCTAAAAATTGAACGAATCAGAAATTCATTTGGAAATGAAAAATATTTATAGTCATCAAAAAATTTGATATTAGAATGTTTAAAATTCCTCAACTTTACCCCTTTTATTTATAAACGGTTTTTTCAGTTGAGTTTAGAATATTCAATATTTTGGAACATTTTCAAATAAAAAATAATTCAACTTTCAATGCCTTGTTCTGAAATCTTCTCATATTTAAGACTTAAATTTGAAAAATTTTTGTCTTAATTTTTCATTGTGTTGAATTAATTCTGAAAGGATTTAATTGAAAATTGTGTAATTAAAAAATTCTTTAAACTGTAAATTGCTCAACTATCAAGTCTGCCAGTTTGATATTCTACGATTTCTAATCATTAAGAAAAAACCAAAGAATTTTCTACTAATATTAATAAATTAAAACCAAATAATTTAGACTCTTTAAATTTGAAATTGTTGGATTGAATACTGACTATCAAGGCTTTAAAATGAAAATTTGAAAGATTTAATATTGAAATTGCCCTTAAATTTTTAATATTTAAATTTGAAACTACAGTATTGAAAAATTTGAAATTAACTCATTGAAAAATTAAAACATTTCAGACTACATATTTTTGAATTTAAGCTTTTGATGCTAAAGAAATTTAGTTTTAATTGAGGCTAAAAAATAATTTTTCGTAATGAGTGAAAAGTGTGTCTGTCTTCTCTAAAATCTAATCTTATCTGTAATAATCTTAGCAGCTAGTGATGTGATCTCTCACTTATTATAAACTTATTTGCTGTCTCGTTGAATTTACTAATATAGGAGTAAAATAAATCAAACAAAATAATTGCTCATTAAAAACTGTAATTTTAAATTGAAAAAAATACTGAAAAATCGAATCAGTAAAACTAAAATATAATCCAATAAAGTCACTTTTGTTTTCATGGATTTTGCCCAAGAAATCTGTTCGATCCACACAAAAATAAATCCATTTTTTCTGTTCTGAAAAAAATGATATTTAGAGGTGGCACGAATAATATTATTAATATTAATATTTAAAAAATTTTCCCCGAAACAACTCCTAAGTTCAAAAATCCCAAAAATTTGCATTTTTCACAAATTTATTTCCGGCGTGTTTTTGGGCTTTTTTGGACTCCTCGAAGATACCCACTCTGATTTTTGGGCTAACCCTTAAAGATGAAAATCAACCCCTTGGTACCACGCAGATATGACTTTGTCAAAAAATAATCATTTTGAGAATTTTACAGTGTGGAAAGAGTCTCTGATTTTTGGGCTCCTTGAAAATACCCACCCTGATTTTTGGGCTCCAACCCTTATCGTTAAAGATCAACCCCTTGGAACCACGCAGGTACGACTTTGTCAAAAAATAATGTTTTTATGAATTTTGAAGTATCAATAGAGTCTCTGATTTTTGGGCTCCTCGAAAATACCCACTCCGATTTTTAAGCTCCAACCCTCAACTTTAAAAATCAACCTTTTGGTACCACGCAGATATGGCATCTTAAAAAAATAATCTTTTTTAGAATTTTACAATGTGGCTAGAGTCTCTGATTTTTGGGCTCTATGGCGCGGCCATAGTAGGACATAGTAGGACACAATTATTTTCATCATTTTTGAATTTTTTTATAAATAAAAATTAATAAAATTCTGCATACATCGTTGACATCTGATTTAAAAAAAAAGGTTTTTCATGCTTTTTCATTTCATAGACAAAATGACAATAACCAAAATGTTTAACTTTTCAAAAAGACCGTTCGTTATAAAATATTGAGATTCATTCAAAACGATCTAGAATCGTTGACACAACAGTTTAGAAACGTTTTTCTGTAGAACTGTAGAAGTATAAACATTTTTTGAATTTCTTATAAACAAATAAGTGGATGAAAATAATTTCGTGGGGCTTAGCAATGGCCGACTAACCTGAAGCCAGCATTACTAAATGTTTTTGACTAAAATTACAGGGCACAAAATTTAATTTTTGCGGCATAAATTAGCACTAAATAAGCACTAAATTCCTGCACAAAGGAGAATTTGATACCACTAATAGTTTCCAAGTTTCACATACCAGAGTCACCTGAAGCCAGCATTACTACATGTTTTTGGTAAAGAAATGTGCCCGGAAATTGTGCATAGCACAAATCCAGAGCACTCAGCGAATTTTCCTCCCAGAGCTAAATTATTTATCTTTGGTACGAAATAGGGACAAATAATTTCAACTCAGGTACGGTACGACATTCTAGACCAGAAAATAATTTCAGCTCCGAACCTAAATTATCGTCACTGAAACCTATTTCAAAAAGATCGGGATAAAACAAATTCTCTTCAGTTTCAAACACCCTCGGAAGTCAAACATTGTACTGTAATAACAGGTCAACTCATAAACTAAACCCTAGACGAGAATTGGTATTCAAATACGATATGAAATTTTTTGGCCAGGTATAATTACAGTCCAGCTCGGTTTAAAAATATTCAAAGAAACATTTACAACCGTACCTGAGTTTTAAAAACTCCAGTGTTCCTAGTTTCGTGAGGACAAGGAGCAAAATATAACCGTAGTAAAATCACGGTACCGGATCCCTGGTGCTTAATGAAGCAGGAAAATGATCTGCGAAAGTAAAATAGGACTGTGACGACTGGGATGGTCTGTAAATTTTGGGGGAAACTGCTTAAAGCAGCTCAAGTCATGAATGAGGAATTTGAAAAATATCATCGAAGGACATTCATCAAAGACGAAGAAATTTTTGATAATGTTGCATCAAAAACAAATTAAAATTTGTGTGAATAACAGAAGGTTTTGCTACGCTTGGTGCGCACGAGAACATATATAAGGCTACGCCAGTTAAGCGACATCTTTTTACAGAAAGAAAGAAAATGAGGGAAGAAAATGGAATAAGGAAAAATACCAACATTAAAAGATAATCAGAAGTGTCATAAAATCGCGGAGTTTCGAAGCTGCCTAAACTCCCGAAAAAATAAGGAAAAAGAAAACTATAGTATTTTGATTGCGCGTGGGGGAGGGGGCTTCCCCTAAACTGAAGGAAGACGACAGGCTCGTCGCCGAGGAGAGGAAAATCAAATCCAGAAGGAACGAAGGTGACTTACGGCTTTTCCTTTTCCTCTTTTACCTTTTCAGATAGGGTAAAGCCCTTTTTCGTTCCCTTAAGGTATTCGCGACACAGAAACACGCCCGAACACCTGCCACTTTTCGCGAATCCGCTCTTACGGAAATAGAAAATATATCTACTTCTCGTAAACGTGAATTAAAGTCTTCCCAGAAAATTGCTCCTTTTCGTTTTGGAATTCGAAAAGGGGCAATTTTTCCTAGACTTAGAATTTTGTTTTAAGCAGGCCGCATAGGACAGGAGAAAAAAGACACTCCCGTCACGAACCTTTACCTCGCCAATTTGTAAACGTGCTATAGAATTGTTTTACCATGCTTTCTCCATGGTTTACAAACTAGCGAGGGATCTCGAAAACTTTTATTTCCCCTGATCCGGATATGTCGTGACGAAAAACACTCCTCTTACGGTCCTGCCTTCCGTCGGATAGAGATTTGATTTTACGTCCGGGTCCGGAATTCAATTTTGATGGTTAAATCCATCGATTCCGGCGGCTCACTCCCGTTACAAGGTCGAAAGTTAGAATTACGGTGCCGGGCATGTGACGTGGTTGCGTCTTACGGACTAGATTTTCACCAATCGAAAATTTTCTTTGATCCTTGATCCCGACATTCGGACGGGCAGGAGTCTGAGTACTTCTGGCCCGTGCCAGGTTGGTCACGAGACTGCGATTTAGACCTTTGCCCGATGCGCCTCGACAGTTCATAGCCGAGGTAACTCAGGTAGGGAATTTTGCGGAATTGTAGAATTTGCATTAGGAAGGAAGGAATATGCCGTGCGACTTTCAGCTAAGTTTATAGGTGTGCGGAATTTATGTAGCCAAACGCCTTTGTTCGGACTTTTGCACCTGCGGGGGCTGCACAGAGTACAATACCGTAAAACCTTGCTGAACAAAATTTGATCTTTTACCAAACCAGAATAAGCACATCCTATGGATTCGAATTTAGCAACACGAAGTCCATAGGATGTGACTACTCTGGTTTGGCGAAACATCAAATTTCCTTCGGCAAGGTTTTACGGTATTGCTCTCCGTGCAGCCCCTCCCCCACCGCAAACTATTAGGGCCAGTGAAGCAAAAAATACCATTTTTATGTATTTTTCGCCGCTGAATCCGAATTTGTGGTCGAGATTTGAAAAAAAAAAGTTTTTTTTACATATTTTTCAATGCAGAAATAGCCAAAAAAAAGTATGTGTTTTGCGGTTAGAAAAATCATGAGGGTGATGGCGGAATTCTGACCTTGGATTCGTATTCAGCGACGCAAAATCCGTTGCATGTGACTACTCTAGTCCGTCGGACGACCTACCTTAGTTTTAGTTGAGCTGTGTAATGTGTGAGAAGGATAATCGAATATTCAAGCCAAGAAGATGAATTTTTTCTAGACAGTCGAATATTTTGTCCAAAAGGAAGAATTACTTATCTAAGAAAAAAAGAATATTTAACAAAAAAAAACATTAATTTTTGACGAAGAGGATCAACTTTCAACTAAGGAGTTGAATTTTCGATTAAGAAGATTAATTTTGTGTCAAAAAGACGATTTTACAACGAAATACCTAAATTTTCAACCAAAGTATTGAATTTTCAACTAAAAACGATCAGGTTTTAACCAATAATGAAACAATTGAATTTTCAGTTTAAAAAAATCAATTTTCAACCAAAAATAGAATAGTTCAATTTACAGTTTGAAAAAATCAATTTATAACCAAAAACATAAATTTTAAACCAAATATTCAAATCCTTTAGCAAATAGTAGAATTTTTAACCAAAAGAGATGAATTTTGAACCGAAAATATAATAGTAGACTTTTTAATTAAAAGTAATGAACTTTTAAAGAAAAATAATTAGATTTTCTCATTGGGTTCTTCTAATTCAGATCGAGTTTAGGAGAAAAAAACAAGGAAAAAAGGAATTTCTTGAAAACAGAGAAAGAAAGAGAAATTCTTTCAAAGAACGGGTGCCTTACTTGATTTTGTGGTTTTTCTGCGAGTTTAATATTATTATAGAGATTATTTCTGATGTGAATAAAGTAAGGTAAAATGGACTAGATGAGTAAATAATTCTTGTTTTTCCATTTTTTCGTGTTTGTATGGTGACGAAGTATAATCTTCGATCATATGACTTAGTCTACAGAAAAGTTTGACGATATTTCCTTCGGTTTCAATGAAGCTCAAAATGTTACATTTACTATTTATAAGAAATTTTTGTCGATTGTTTCTTTAATAATTATTATCATTAATTAATTTAGTGATGATAGTCATTATTAATATTGATTATAATGGTTAATTAACATAAATAAATGCATAACCACATAAGTAAACTAGAAAATAAGTCAAATAATTAATTATTAACTCAATCAATCAATCATTGAATGAATGAATTATTTAAATGAATAGATGAATGCTTGGCAATACTAAAATTATTGAATAAATACGGTAAACGAAGATCAACATTTTATCAGCTAATACAATTGAAGCGAGATGGTAAAGAAAATATTTTCGTCTAAAGATAAGTTATGATATTGTTTGTCTTCTTTCACGTTTACAACGAGTGGAAAAGAACGCGACATTATTTCTTTTATAATGGATGTTGTTTGTTCATAAAAAAAAACAGAGATGCTCGGAGAACATTTTTATTCAAAATTATTTACTTAACACTCTAGTTTAAAGTAATCTTTTGTTTGTCGGTGATTCAAAACCAATCTATTTAGATTATTACATTTTCACAAATAGGAAAAAAAAACAATCCAAAAAATTGTGCACGTATATCTAAAATTGCTAATATTTAATGCATTCTTATTACAAAAATTTTAAATAAAAAGATTTCTTTCAAGAAATTGAGGTAAAATTATTTAGACTCAATTAAAAGAAATCAGAAAATAGTAATAAACAAACCCTGCAGATTGGAACGAATCATTTGTTTAGTGTCTCTATTTAAGAATTTTTTTATTAAGATCGAACAGAAATCTATTTTATCACGAATAATTTTATGCAAAGTGAGCATGAAAAAGATTCAGATTTAAAAATAGACATCTAAACTACCTCACTTTTCGGCTCATTAGAGACAAAAATAACCAAAAGAAAAAAGAGGGAGAAAAAGAGAAAAAGTCAACCAAAACCAAACTCTCACTTTTTCCTTCATCCGTCTTTTTTATACTACCAGCAGGCTCGGTCAACTCTGTGGGAAATAAATGGCGATATTCCGCGCCATCTGTGATGAGCCAGAGAACTACAGACGCGTGCATGTGTTGGTCTTTATATATGTATATGCCCCTTCCTTACATGGGTTGAATACTAAAATAATTCAACAAAAAAGGAATAATAAAGACAAAATGAAGCAAATAAGAAGCGAAAAATAGGAAATTAAAAATAATTATCATTCTATTTCCCATTTTACGTTTCTCATTCACTTAATTTTGCCTTTATTTGAAGGACTGCAGTACAAAACTACATAACCAACAAAATCGGAATTTTTCAGGATACTGAAATAATATTCTGTAAAATCGAAAGCACCATTTAGAGATAAAACAAAACTTTACTCCTGAGCTAGTGTTTCTGAATTGAGACCAAAAAATTATGATTAAAAACAATGATCTAGTTCCGAGAAATAGAATATCGAAGTTTACAATCTCAAAGTGATAGGAACCTGAAATTGGAACAGGCTCGGTTGCGGATGACAATAAAAATTGAAATTTTATGTTTAAACAAAAAATAAAAATTTGCTCCCGAGATATTGAGTTGCTGAATTAGAGGAAAGTGTGTTTGATTAGGAAAATTTAACCAATTCCGAGTAAATCCTTCAATAATTTTGAGGTTGAAATTTAATTTAATTTACTTTTTGAGGTCACATGTATTTTGACAGCCACGTGCCACATCACACAATTTTCCGCGCATGCGCTTTTTAAATCGCCCCACCCATTGGCGTTGAAAGTTAGCGCCATCTGCGATGGACCAGAGAACTAATATCGCACCCCTCAATGCCTCTCTGTCCCCGCACCAATGTCCTAAAAATTCGCCATTTCGCTGTACAGAGTTGACCGAGCCTGACTACCAGGGGAACCAACATGTTTCGGGGCCAATTTAGACCCCCTCATCAGAGATTATTTATAGGAAACTACAACGTATGAGTAATATATTCTTATGATCCAAATTTGCATTCATGAGTGAAAAATTGACCAAGATGAAGAAATCATTATTTAAAATAAGATTGAAAAAGTATTAAAAATTCGATCTATTCTATTTTCTTTTGGTTATTTTTGTCTCTAATGAGCCGAAAACATTGTTTGAACGTGTCCAAATGTATACGTCTTACAATTTAATTTAGATTTTTCACTTATATTTTAATATTCACTGTTGCTTTTATTCAAAACTTTTCAACCTTTCTACAGGTTTGAAAATGTAGGTGAATCCTTTGAATGTTGTAAATTTACTGCTTGCTACATTCCAAACATTAAATATAAAAAAAACAATAAGGAAATTGAATTAAAGGATCATTTTGAAGCAATTTTGTTCGCTGCCATGGAAGAATTTAACGGGGTAGAGATGATGATTGAAGATTCCTTAGATTTGCAAGAACCTTTTGAAAATGCAGATACACAAATCATAGAGGATGATGTTCAACACCATATTCCTGATTCGACTTTTTCACCTAGGGATAGATGCACAAAAGATAAGAAAGAACTATCATACGACTATAAATTAAGAGCCGTCGAATACTGGAGAAGTGGAAAAAAGAAAAATTTAAGTCTTGAGAGTGTACAGAGAAGATTCTGAAAATTTCTTTCAGTAAAACAATTAGGACGTTGGGCCCATACTCTCCATAGAGGCGGTACTTATAGAGAAAAAGTTGCTAGGCTATGTGACATTACTCGCTTCTCGAACATGACTTGCTTAATTTAAAAGCAAACACAGAATAGTTTCCAGAAAAATAAACAAGTTTTTTACCAGAAAGACTTTGGAAAATGTCGATAAATCAAAAATGAAGGCAGATGAATTTGTAGCCAGTGTGAAGCAAGAGATAGCAAATGTTAGAGTACAGAATGTTTATAATTCGGATCAAAGTGATTTTCAATTGGAAATTAATTCCGGGAGAACTTTGGCTGTTGAAGGAGAAAAAAAAGTGGAATGCGTTGTCCAGTCTATTTTGGCCACGACCCACAGTTACACTATCCAACCACTAATATCTGCTGACGGAAAACTTCTTTCACCTCTATTTCTAGTTTTGAAAGATCCGAGCGGAAAATTTGGACCAATTGTATATAAAACATTATTTAGGCCAAGTAATGTGTACGTTAGGGTGGTCCAAATTTGACTTAAGTTGAAAATATCGCCATCGATCC
>CAKNYM010049831.1:84000-115889 GCA_932195095.1 Andricus curvator
GATCGATGGCGATATTTTCAACTTAAGTCAAATTTGGACCACCCTAGTGTACGTGGATGCTTCAAAATCGGGAAAACTGACCTCAGTTAACATTACATTATTCACGTCTATTAAAAATGGTATGAAAGCAATAATAATTGGTTTTATTATTTTCAGATTACTTCAAGACTTGTTTGGAGAACATTTATTTTCCAAATGTAGGACCAAATAGCGTTTTACTCCTTGATTCATAGACTGGTCATTGCCCAACTGTAGCAGAAGAAGCAACACCCTCTGATAAAATTTTAAATTTTCAAATTATTCCAACAGGAACAGCAGGGAAAATTCAACCTTTACATGTATTTGGGTTTAGAGGTTGGAAAAATATGTGCGTCACTTTTCCGATTCTGTTATTTTGATGAATTACGATATCAATTTACATATCAGGAATAATATTGTTAAGCTTCAGTCTTTGGTGTATAATCAAATAATCTCGCCAAGATATACTAATATTTTTAAATATTCATTGTATAAAAGCGGATATATTGCAGAAAAACCAGGCAAATTCGAAAATCCGCTGGTCTTCAGCTTCGATGATTCTTGTAAAACACATTGTGACATATTAGGTTGTACGAATATCGCTGTAATTCAAATGAATATTAACTCACTCCAAGTGAAAAGTGGACAAAAAGGTGCAAATATTAGACCAAATCGCAATTTCCAGCATTATTCAAAGAGAATATTATTACCAATGATAATAAATTTGTTAAACAATCATTTTTGTTAATATTAATTGGGTATTACCTCGCTCTAATTGAAAATTCGACAAAAGGTGAAACGTTTCTGAAACAACTGCGACTTTCTAACTCTATTCTAAGAAAAATTTGCTAAAAACAATTATAAATTGTTTAAAAAATTTACAGAAACATAAAATAATAAATAAATATTGGAATATTTGGAAAGCTCAAAACAAAATTTTTTGAATAACAAATGACAATTGAACAATTATTAATTTGGAAAATAATCGAGGAAGTTCAAAACATATTTAGAAGTTTTGAAAAGATTCCAAAATAATTTAAAACGTGAAGAGATTCCAAAACAATCAAAATAAAATGCAGATTTTTATAATAATAATATATACACATAAATATAATATATAATATAGAAAATATAATATATTTATATAGTATAATAATATAATAATATAATATTATAATATAGAAGAATTAATATAGAATGATATATAATAATAATAAATAAATATTTTAAATAATTTCATTATCATTCATTTATTTTCGTTACCTGATATCATTCGTTAAATGATATTTTGAGTCGGAAGATTTGAATGAGCATCGCAGGCAATGAGACTTGAAGACAATCAGAAGAAAATTCGGTTTTTTTCTGCCTAAAACTGTTTAAAACACGGATTTATTTATAATAATTGTTGATAAATTTAACAAATGATATCAAATAGCAATGGCAATGAGATTCGAAGACAGTCGGAAGAAAATTTGGTTTGCTTCTGCCTATGAATCTTCAAATCATGCATTTGTTTATATTATTTGTTGATAAAGTTAACAAGTGATACCGGATACAACATTTTCATGATCACATTTCACCTCGTTGCCATGAGCGAGCGATTTCGATGCATAAATATACTTCACAAAAACATAATCCATCATACTGGCCTGATGCCACTGACAAAAATTTTCACAGAGAATTAAAGAGAAAATTTTTTAATTCAAAGAGATAGCAAATAAGAGAGCACATGATTAGCTGTTTGAAATATAGATAACATTAGATTTTAGAGCAGACAAACACAATTTACCATCTCGGAACTCGGAATTTTTCGTACAATTTTTTGAAAATCCTGGAAAAGTAAAAGAATTACCTCAAATTATCCAGATTCTTTTTTCAAAATTTAGGAAATTTTATTAAATATTCTTTTCAAATTATTTTGTTTTCGGAAAAAAAATATTGTTGGTTTTTCTAGGAATTTTGATACAAATTTTTATTTCATTTAAAACCTTTCAAAATGCTTGAAAAGCTTATAAATTTTGTGTTTGACATCTTCAAAAATCTACATTGTATTTTAAATATTTTGAAATCTTTTCACGCTTTTAAATTATTTTGGAATGTTTTCAAAACTTCTAAATATGTTTTAAACTCACTCGATTATTTTCCAAATTACTAATTGTTCAATTGTGATTTATTATTCAACGCATTTTATTTTAAGCTTTTAAAATATTCTCTTAAAATTAATTTTTCAAAACAAAAACTCCTTTTAAATCCCAGCAATCTTGAGAAAATTTTTTTATTTTCTTAAAACCTTTAAAGATCCTTAAAAAGCTTCAAAATTTTATTTCGAAAGTTTTTTACAACATAATTTTAAATACAGTTTCCCAATATTTCAAATTTTGTTAAATATTGTTTTTTTTTCTTTGGAAAGATCTATAATTTTCTAAAATGATTTACGGAAAATTGTGAGTGTTTTTATGACGTCAAACACCCAAAATAAAAAAATTTTAAATTCTATATTTTTGGCAATGCCTTGTAGTTTTTTACAATTAAGCAAGAAAAAATATTAATAAAAAGTTATTCAAATTTTTTAATTGTGTAAACAGTTTTTCCAACAGGATAAGCATTGAAGATTAAATTCCTTTTTTTTTAAATGTTCCAAAATATTAAATATTCTAAACTCAACTAAAAAAACAATTTCTAAATAAAAAACGTAAAGTTGCGCAATTATAAACCAAAAAAAAGGATGGAATAATTAGGAGTAGGCTTTTTTTTTTGTAAAGGAGGTGAGAATGCATTTACGCACTGAGTGTGGGACTCAACCTAAAAACGTTAATACCCACTAAACTCACCTCCTCTTTCCTGCCAACCCATTTTCCCGGATCCACTCTCGGATTACTTCAGGAAAATGGGTTATAGGCATTCTACGCCGTGCTTCGGCGTCCCGCTGTTCTGCCTGCTTGGCATTTCAACTCTTCAGTCAGCTGCTTGCGTCATTGTGGAGGCTTCTTCGACGAAACTGCCTCTCTGAAAGACGCACACCCATGATCCCTGGCAGATGGTCGGTCCGGGGATTCCCTTCTTTCGTGACGCAGAGGTAGCACTGCGGCGTACCTTCGCACGCCAACGACGACAACGGTAACATCGGAGAACCTCCGTCTTCTTCCGGACCCTACAGGACATCCAACCCAACTTTAGATGCCCTGTCCGGATGATTCGCGACGTTAGCTCCTCGCTGAGCTCAACGTAGGCCTTACGGTGTCCCCTAAAGGTCCTTTTCGTCAGGTTCACCTTAAAATCCTCCAGAGCTATACCGCCGAAGTGACTCCGTACGGCCTCTTTCACCTCCTCTGCGTCTGTGGTTGAGTCCAGATCGAGGACTTCAACCTCCATGCGGGAAGCAAGATCCCGCACCGAAATTCCGACGCCAGCTGCCTCCCTGATCGCAGATGAGAGCTTTGTCCTGCCATCTGCTGCAGGATCTACCTCAATGAGGATTTCTCCCTTCTTTGTCTCTTTTTGATTTTGACGCTAAGGGTATCGGGTTTCACCTTTCGTTAGAGGTCCTTTAGTCGAGCACTCCTCTGCGACTCCTTCTTCTTATTGATTTTGGGTGCAGAAGTTGTCCCTTCTGCAACATCCCTCTTCGGCGTTGATGATGCTGCTACGGTCGTGCGGGTCCTCGGCTTCTTCGTGACTGGCTTAGAGGGGCCAGCCTAGACGGCACTGGTACCGTTTTGGCTGGTCTTTTGCCTCCCCTTAGCTGTCTTCTTATATTGGGCAAACCTTTTACCCATATCCTTTCCAACACCCTTTGGAACATCTTGGAAGCTCCAATCAACGAAATCTATGGCGATTTTGAGAGAACTCATTTTACGCTGCGCTTCTTCTAGTCCATGCCTGATTGGCATGAACATATTTCCCTTTGTGGTGCAGAAGTCCTGCATCGTTCCCAAGACCCCATTCAGATCATCAATGAGTTTCCGACTCTCCTTCATATGTCCTGCCGCAAGCATTCGAAATTGCCCAGCATCAGTCTTTTAACTGATGTCCAGATCTTCCGCCACGTCCAATTCCCTTCCCAACTCCTCGCACACGCTTCAATTTAGGTTTTCTTGTTTATTCGCCATCTAGTTCCCACGAGTAGCTAGGGAAATATAGGTCTACCCCCTCAGGGCCCCGCATGCGGGGGTAAGGTCTGAATACTCTAGGAGGCGACCTGTTATCCTAGAGACACCGTTTGGAACACTATACCCTGGTGCCATTCAGTCTTCGGCACGGTTGTTAACGCCTTGACTTGGGGGTTTTTCCTTCGGGACGACCCCTGGACCATTGTCCGCGACTGCTTATTGAGTTGTGTAACCGTATTCAGCAGAAACCCTCGGTAAAGGGCCCCCCCCCCATCCGCAACCCGGGGACGCGCCCGGTAGCCTGGTCAAAGGCGCCGGGAATTAGAAGTAGGTGGAAGGACTGGGTCTGTAAATTACTTGTGAAAGATTTCTTTTAGATTACAACAAGAAGTTTTTTGAAAGCGTGCAAGAAAAATTTAGAATGGCACATATTTGGATATCAGCCTTCCCTCCAGCAAAATGTATTGACGAAAAAAATGAGAATGATTAAAATATTTTTCTTTCATGCTTATTTATAATTCGTTCATAACTAAAAAGGCAAGGCAAAGTTAAACATTTCAGAAAAAACCGCAAGTTTCTAGCACTTTTCTAAGAGAAGATAGTTATAAACAATAATAAATTGTTTGAACAACTTTTCGTAAACTTGCATTAATTATTATCCAACTGAATGAAAAGTGGACAAAAAGTAAATTTTTTTTTTAAACGCAAATATCTGGTATTAATACAGATGAAGATAGTTAATAACAATAATAATTTGTTTGAAAAAATATTTTTGCACAATTTATTTAATTATTCGGTCACTGCAAGTGAAAAATAGACATATAGTTGAAAATTCGAGAAAAAATCACAACTTTCTGCCATTAAGCAAAGAGAATATTATTAACAATAATAATACATTGTTTGAAAATTGGACAAAAAGATGAAAATGTTTGAAAAACCACTAGTTTTCCACCAAAAAGACCAATTTTCAACAAAATACATGAATTTTCAACCAAGCAGTTGAATTTTTAACATTAAAGAATAAATTGTTATAAGGAAGGTACTCCAGGCGTCCCTCGCCGATTTGATTCTCCCTGATACATGTATTTTGTAACAAAATTAATGGAGGTAGCTACCCCTAAACACTTTTTAGTTGGTGTCTATGATAATATATACTTTCCACATACAAACATAAATAACAAAATTAGTCGGGGGTAAACCACCCCCCAATTATGTAGAAAATTGAAAAAAAGTTTAAAATCGAGCAAAAAAATCCGAAGAAAATACGTGTTGTACACAAAAAAGAGGATGAAGGTATTCATGTATTTTTGAGAAAAAAAAGAGCATTGAAGAGGTTAACTACCCCTAAACTATTCGTACAACATAAAATGTCACAATGAGTTTCACAAAAATCACCGAAGCTAAAGACCACCGGATTTTCGAATTTACCTGGTCTTTCTGCAATATATCCGCTTTTGTACAATAAACATTTGAAAAGATTAGTAGATCTTGGCGAGGTTAATTAATTATGCACCAAAGACTGAAGCCTAATAATATTATTCCTGATATGTAAATTGATATCGCAATTTATCAAAATAACAGACTCGGAAAAGTGCCGCACATAATTTTTCCAAATTCTAAACCCAAATACATCTAAAGGTTGAATTTTCCCTATTGTTCCTGTTGGAATAATTTAAAAATTTAAAATTTTATCGGAGGGTGTTGGTTCTTTTGCTACAGTTGGGCAATGACCAGTCCATTAATCAAGGAGTAGAACGCTATTTGGTCCTACATTTGGAAAATAAATTTCCTCCAAACAAGTCTTGAAGTGATCTGCAAATAATAAAACCAATTATTATTGCTTCCATACCATTTTTAATAGAAGTAGATAATGTAATATTACCTGAGGTAACTTTTCCTGATTTTGAAGCATCCACGTACACATTACTCGGTCTAAATAATGTCCTATATACAATTGGTCCACATTTTCCGCTCGGTTCTTTTAAAACTAGAAATAGAGGAGGATGAAGTTTCCCGTCAGCAGATATTAGTAGTAGGATAGTGTAATTGTGGGCCGTGGACGAAATAGACTGGACAACGCATTCCACCTTTTTTTCTCCTTCAACAGCCAAAGTTCTCCCGGATTTAATTTCCAATTGAAAACCACGTTGATCCGAATTATAAACATTCTTTACTCCAACATTTGCTATCTCTTGCTTCACACTGGCTACAAATTCATCTGCCGTCATTTTTGACTCATCGACATTTTCCAAAGTCGTTCTGGTAAAAAACTAGTTTATTTTTCTGGAAACTATTCTGTGTTTGCTTTTAAATTTAGCAAGCCATATTCGAGAAGCGCGGAAGCGAACATTCTCATGGCTGACCTCTTTTTGTGCTTGTAATGCCCATCTGCGTATGTCTTATCGAGAACGATTAGCCCGTTATCAACTGCTTTTTTGAACTTTTCTAATGTAATGTCACATATCCCAGCAACTTTTTCTCTATAAGTACCACCTTTATGGAGAGTGTGGGCCCAACGTAATAATTGTTTTACTGAAAGAACTTTTCTGAATTTTTGCTGTACACTCTCAAGACTTAAACTTTTTTTCTTTCCATTTCTCCAGTATTCGACTGCTCTTAATTTATAGTCGTATGATAGTTCTTCCTCATCTTTTGTGCATCTATCCTTAGGTGAAAAAGGCGAATTAGGAATATGGTGTTGAACATCATCCTCTATGATTTATGCATCTGCATTTTTAAAAGGTTCTTGAAAATCTCAGGAATCTTCAATCATCATCTCCACCCCGTTAAATTATTACATGGCATCCAGCAAACTTGCTTCAAAATGATCCTTTCGTTCAACTTTCTTATCGTTTGTTGGAGTTTCTTTTATATTTAATGTTTGGAATGTAGCAAGCAGTAAATTTATAACATTCAAAGGATTCGCCTTCATTTTCAAACCTGTAGAAATGTTGAAAAGCTTTTTTAAAAGCAACAGTGAATATTCAAATATACATGAAAAATCTAAATTAAATTGTAAGCCGTATACATTTTGACACGTTCAAACAATTTTTATATTTTCTCAAGATTTTTTCATATCAGGAGACAACTGAAAAAATTTTAACAAAAAATCCAAATTTTCCCCGGTCAAACATATATTATCGGTTTTGCACAGCCATGGCTAACAATTGTAAACTCACTCGGAAAAAAATGAAGAAGTTGTTGAAAAATCCAGTATCAGAAACGAAGAACTTGCAAAAGAAGAAGTCTATTTAGTTTCATTTTTCAAAAGTAGTTTTACGGCATTAAATTTAATTTCAATGTAGATAAAAGCGGTTCGTTTTTTTCACAAGGAAAAAGTCAAATCGTCCAAAGATTACTTTGTACTAGCGTGTTAAGTAAATAATTTTGAATAAAAATGTTCTCCGAGCATCTCTGTTTTATTTTATGAACAAACAACATCCATTATAAAAGAAATGAGGTAGATTATCCAGAGTTTACAGAGATGCGAATGTGTGGCCCAAGCCCCTCGGACCCTGCCTTATGTCAAATGTCAAATTTGTTTGAAAACGCTTCTTTTATGTAATAATGTGGATAAAAATCTAAACAAAAATTTTCATGTAAGTCGAGTGGTCACCCTTTTGAACTTTTGTTGTCAATTTTTGCAATGTAATCAATAAGTAGTTGCAAAAAATTCCGAAACGCAAAATGGCCCAAGGCAGGGCAACTTCCCCTATTCAGATTTATCATGTATACTATCCAAAATTGGGAAATTTATTGGTTACCTTACCGTTCTGCTTGATAATTTTTGGTTTATTCTGCGATTCCTGTCAAGTTTGTTGGTCTCTGCTTCTTTGGGTTAGGGATTCTGATGTTCCTGGTTTTTTGGATGAATGTGAGTCCCCGTTCCGGAACTTTACAAAATTTTCGAAGTAGCTTCACGCACGCAGAATTTTTTGAATGAACAAATCAGTTTAAATTTGAACAGAGTGCAGCACTTGCAACTTGAAGTGAACGGTTCGATAGATTTTGGACAAAGTAACAATGTTGAAAACTTTTTTGGACTGAGCTAATTGTAAGCGAATTAGGGCAGAGTAACGGCGTTGAGAACTAGACTGAATCCTCTTTCGATTTCTGGGGTTTTTCTATTGCAAGTTTTCGTACATCATTTACGGCATTGCTGTTATTTTCCAGTTTATTCTTTGCACGGACCAGGTTCTATCCTTGTTTGGAAAATTGTTTAGTCGCAACACCTCAGTTTATTTATTTTATATGCTTTCTGCCTAATTTAAATCATTTTCAAATTCGTATTTGCTATGAAACTCATATTTCGTTTTTAATCTTCTCTTCTGCAGTTTTGGCACGTTTCGACACTTTCAACTTTTCCTTTGTACACCTTTGTCAATTTACTATCTTTCGCCTCTCTATCTATTCTCCGATGCAAGAATGGCCTTGCAAGGGCAATTTAGCTCCAACCTTTAGAATCTTCGAAAGTCCTGTAATAAAATTGTATAGCCCTCTTACTTTGCCAATAACCTTAATCTTAGGAAATTAATTCTGTACTCGCAGCTGTTGAGCAAATACCTTGATTTTGGAAAGACCCATTTCAAGGACTTCACCCCCCATGTCCTACTACTCAATTTCTATGATTTCTATTCCACGCATCCTCCTTCTACCTTGTACTTCCTCGACCAATCAAGGCCCTCGGCGTCATCAATTCTCCCAACTTACCAATTTTTCAATTTTCGCACCCTTCCCTTTGCTTCATCGCCAACAGTCAATCAATTACATTTCGTCGGTTGTATCGCATATGTCTCTGGTTAAAAATTCACTCTTCCGTCACTTTGTAGAAACTCCTACTGAAACTATACAGTCCACTATATATTTGCTTGTATGTATACATCTACCTTTCCTTTAAAATATACGTATTAATCATCCAAATCCTCGTTCGTGTTTCTATTCACAAAATTCTCGTAAATCGATAAAATGAAGTGAGTAAAAAACATTATGGTCCAATCGAGCCGGAGTGAACACTGATAAATATAAATTAGGAAAAGAGTATTTGTTTCTGTGCCCTAATTCCAAATTGTCGTGGTTACAGCGATTTGTCGTGCTTGAGCAAACTGTCGTGCTTATAGCTAATTGTCGAGGTTATAGCAAATTATCGTGATTGTAGAACATTGTCTAGCTTATAGCAAATTGTCGCGCTTAAGCGAATTGTCGTGCTTTATACCAAATTTCGCGCTTGAAGCAAATTTCGTGCTCATAGCAAAATTCTTACTGAGTCAATTTGACTATAGAACTTTTCGTGTCGTGTGTTCACAAGCTCATATCAGTGTTGAAGTGAACCTTTGAATAGTGAACTGAACTTCTGTGTTTCGAATAAATTCGAAAAAATAATATTGTGCTTCAAAATGCGACCGTGAAAGGGACAATGTGGAATCAATAAATAATCCTCTTGTGCACAAGTTGTCAGAAGCTGTCACCGTCGGAGAGAGAATCCAGAGGAAGCTAGCTGGTCCAAGCTTCTCGAAGTCCAGGTTATTGCAGACTTTGTTGCTCTTGTCACATGTCGGACTTCAGCAACAATCAGTTAAATGAAAACCTGTCGTCGTCTAGGATCAACACTCACCAACATCCAGCAGCGCTGATCCAGGGTTCATCTTCAAAGGAAGAAAGTTTTTGTACCACCAATTTTTCCCTAATATCTTTTGTGTTCCCACCACATGTTGGCACTTGTTTGTTTAATAATTTATGAAAACTTAACACGATGGAAGAAAAACAGATAGCCGTTAAAGCTTCTTAGAATTTGAAAATTTACAAACCGAATCAGAAACTCTTGAGAACGATTCCACCTAGCCGGGTATCCGTACGGAATATGTAGAAAAATATTACACTTCACACGGTATCGCGACGACTTTGTTGAGGGAAAACCTTTCCGCAACAAACAATTTAATTCGATCTAACGCCTCGACGTCGTCGCTAACCACCGTCCATGAAAATCCCAGAACCATCGTTCAAGGTTCAAAAAAGAATCTTCCGCGAGTGAATTTACCCTTATTTAGTGGATCCTACAAATCTTGGGTAGGATTTCACGATTTTTTCAAATCCCTTGTTGATGATAATAAGGACATCCGAAAATTATACCATTTGAAGGGCTGTTTAAAAAATGAAGCTGCGGATGTTCTAGCGTGAATTGAATTATCGTCGAAAAAGTACAAGGTCGCTTGGGACTTCATAAAACAGCGTTATGACAATCGTCAAATCATTCGCCAAACTCACGTGAAAGCACTATTAAATTTACAATTCATTTCAAAAGAATTTCCCGTTCGCTCGTTAGTCGACCAAAATCAAAAACACGTTAGAGCACTTGAAGCCTTGAAAGAACATGTTAATCAATGGGGAACCCTTTTAACTGAAATAATTAAGCAAAAATTAAATTCTTCCATTCGTGAAAAGTGGGAAAAGGCTAGCTGCAAATCCGATAACCCCACTTTCAAAAAAATATTGGCTTTCCTGCAGCGTCGCGCTCAATTCGAAGATAATAAAGTTTATCAAGTACCAGGAAAATCTCAAAACTTGTCGGGGAAAAAACCGTCAAGTTCTCGCTTTAATAATCAGCGTTCGCAGCACACTTTTGTGGCTGCAACGACGGAATCTTCCTGTGCATATTGTCAGGGGGAACACTCGATATATAGTTGTGAATCGTATAAAAAATTGACACCGTCTGAGCATTTCGAAGCCGCAAAAAGGCCGCGCTCTGCCTAAATTGTTTGCGTCCAAGACATCGCGTTGTCGACTGCACCGGCTCTCCTTGTCATTAATGCCGTAAAAAGCACAATATTTTACTACATTTTCAAAGACAATCTGCAATGGAGAATGCGGTTTCAGATCCATCACCCAAAAGTCAGTCTCTTATCAACATGCACGCTCAAGTTTCCTCTGAGGGTTTGCTGGGCACTGCGATCGTGGACATAGTCAATACCCACGGAGAATCCAAGTCTTGTCGAGTGTTTTTGGATGCTGGATCTCAGGCCAATTTGATCACTGAGAGCACCGCATCTTTTTTGAAACTATGTAGAAAATCTGTAGATATTTAGGTCTCTTGTGTTGAGAATATTTCCACAGAAACAAAGAATTCGGTTTCAGCAACATTAAAATCGCTTTTTAGTAAATACTCCAAGAATCTCGATTTTCTGGTTCTCAATCGAATCACAAAAACAATGCCCTCAGTTGAAATTAATCAGGCAGCTCTTGAAATTCCAATAAATATAGTACTAGCTGATCCTGAATTTCACAAGCCATCAGAAATCGATGCTCTGATTGGAGTTAAATTGTTCTAGAAACTTCTATGTGTGGGACAAATTTCGCTGAAAAATCATCCAAAGGCCGTGCTGCAGAAAACACAGCTTGGTTGGATTGTTGCTGGAGAAATAGATAGTTCTCTCTCTAAAAATCACGTGCAGTGTAGCTTTGTGAGCCACTCTACCCCTCTCGACTCGAATCTCACAAAATTCTGGGAAATTGAAGAAGTTCCTTCAATAAAATTAATGTCCCAAGAAGAGCAAGCTTGCGAATCGCATTTAAAAAATAATACGCAACGCGATCCTGAAGGTCGTTACATTGTAAGATTGCCTTTCAATTTTTTAGAAAAGCGTTTTGAAAAAAATCCTAAATTAAAAACAGACTATTATGATTTTTTTACGAATACAAAATTTTGAAACATTTGTCGTTGATAAAAGATGAAGATATCGTTAAGCCTGGTTTCTATCTTCCCCATCACGCAGTGATACGGGAAGATAATATCACCGCCAAAATTCGCGTTGTCTTCAACGGATCCGCTAGAACTTCGACAGGCGTGTCATTGAATGACTCGTTGATGGTTGGTCCCAAAATTCAGGACGACCTTTTCACCCTTTTAACACGATTTCGTTCGCACAGATTCGCATTGACTGCCGACATAGGAAAAATGTGCAGACAGGTGTTAGTGCATCCACGCTGTCTATCAACAAGTCTGGTTTCGCCAAAATCCAGATGAGAGCGTAAAAGAATTTGCTCTAGGTACCGTCACATACGGCACACCCTGTGCTTCCTTTCTCGCCATTCGTGCCCTTCATCAACTGGCCGATGACGAAGGAGCTCAGCATCTCATCGCAGCCGCGGTGCTGAAAAAGGATTTTTACATGGACGATCTGCTCACTGGCGCTGATACGCAACAGGAAGCGGCGTTTCTGCGTGACGACCTTAATGCGCTTTTATAAAAGGGCGGCTTCCTATTAGGAAAATGGGCTTCTAATGACGCTACCTTGGTCCCTGATAGCTTAGACAATTTATCCAGCAATCCCTTATCACTCGATCCAAACTCCACTGTAAAAACCTTGGGTATTCAATGGAACTCCTGCAAAGATAAAATTTTGTATAAAGTTCATCTCTTGGAATTTTCAAAGCTCGTAAAAAATAAAGTTCGATTCTCTCGCAAGTCGCGAAATTATTTAACCCTTTGGGATTACTAGGTCCAGTTATTGTGAAGGCCAAAATAATGATCCAACTTCTATGGAAAGCTAGAGTTTCGTGGGATGAATTAATCCCAGAAGATATACACACTATGTGGTTGCAATTCAAGGATCAATTACCACTTTCAGGCAACATTAGCTTCGATCGTCTAATTATCGCGCCTAATTTGGTCGAAATCCAAATCATGGCTTCTGTGACGCGAATGAGAAGGCATACGGTGCCCGCATTTATTTGAGCACAACTGATGCTCAAGGCAAGCATCACCTGTCACTAGTCTGCTCGAAATCTAGAGTTGTTCCAGTGCACTCTTTGACCTTGCCGCGCTTATAGCTTAGCGCTGCCCTTCTACTTGCACGCTTGTACACAGTGACGAAGCAGGCACCTCCCAGCGAATTCAAGAAGATTTATTTGTGGCTCGACTCCACAATAACCCTTTACTGGATAAATACAGAGCCTCATTTATCAAAAACTTTCGTCTCAAATCGAGTCGCGGATTTTCAAAATTTGTCGAAATTCTGCGAATGGAGGCACGTGCCCTCACAAGAAAATCCCGCGGATTTAGTATCCAGAGGTCAAATGCCTCAAGAATTTCTAGATACGCACATCTGGAAAAATGGTCCTCAATGGCTTTGGAGAGAAGAAAATCTATGGCCTCAGGAAAAAATCCATCTTAGTGAAATTCCTGAAAAGAGAAAAATTATCGCTTCAACTATTCGCGTGAAAACAAAAATGATTGACAACAAAATCATCGAAAAATATGGTTCCCTCAAAACATTGAAATTCATACTCGCTTATGTTTTGCGTTTTATCCACAATTCCAAAAACAATTCGGGAAAAAATATCGGTCCTATTACTATGATTGAACTCGAGGCTGCAAATAAAACAATAATTCGTATGACGCAATCCAACGCATTTTTTAAGAAAATTCAGTCTTTGAAACATGGAGAAAATATTGATAATAAGAGTCGATTGACCCCTTTAAAACCATTCCTAGAAAAACAGGGCATTCTTAGAGTAAGTGGCAGGCTAACTCATTCAAAATTGGCCGATGAGCAAAAGCACCAGATTTTATTACCATCTAATCATCCGGAGATGCCCGTTTCATTGCCGTCTACCTGCTTGTTTTAGCCCCACTACCGAACTTCCCCTCACGTAGCTGAGTGCTCGCCAGCGTCTGTCGCAAAAAGAAACTGACAGAGTTTGTCGATTGCAAGCTTATTTAAGAAAAAGTTTAAGCTGGTTATAGAAATTGTCTCATTTAAAAAACTATTAACGTTAATTGACGCTCCTGTTCAAAAAGCAATTAATTTCTATGGCTGCGCAGATAAAATCATAAACTAAAATCTGCGTCAACTTGCGATAATTGCTATTTAAGTAGGAGCAGTCGATTTATTGCTCTATGCCAATTTAAAATTTCCGATGATAGGGCCCATGTGCAACTATTGCAGTTGAATTTCGGTGATTGTATATATGGTCTGATAAACACTCCTAATTTTAAACTTACGAAGGCAAGTAACATATCGTTGGAATCGCCAAGAAACGTAGATTTAGAATATAATATCTCTAAATTACTAATTCCAAAATTAAAAAATTTTGTTTTGGTATTTTATTCCTCATTAGTACAAAGGACCCCCCGTTGACATGGGTCGACGACAGACGCTGACGAGAACTCGGCTAAGTGAGGGGAAGTTCGGTAGTGGGGGTAATGCAAGCAGGTAAACGGCGATGAAAAGAGCACTGCCCTAATCATCATGTCGCTCGTTTAATTATTCGTGAGGAGCATTAAAGGTTCAACCATGCGGGAACTCAAGCGACCTTGTACTCCGTCCACGAAAGGTTTTGGCCCCTCGACGGTCGAAACGTCACGCTCATAATAGTCCATAAATGCATTCGATGCTTTCGCGCAAGACCTCGAGGCGTTGATTACATCATGGGGGATCTTCCTCAAGAACGCATGTCTCACTCTCGTCCTTTTCTTAATGTCGGTGTTGACTACAGTGGCCCACTGTACATAATGGAAAAACGCTTTCGTAATCGCAATAAGCTCAAAGTTTATGTCGCAATTTTTGTCTGTATGGGCACCAAAGTAGTGCACCTTGAATTGATTAGCGAACTGACCACAGAAGCTTTTATCGCTTGCTTGAAAAGACTTTTCTCTAGACCAGGGAGATCAAAAACAATCCACTCGGACAATGCCACTAATTGTTTCGGTGCCAGCCGAGAACTCATTGAACTTGATAAATTATTTCAATCGTCTGAGCACAAGGAAATTTTTCAAAAACTTTTAGCTGAGCAAAAGGTCACTTGGAAGTACATTTTTCCGCGAACACCCCACTTTGGTGGTCTTTGGGAAGCAGCGGTAAAATCCTTCAAACACCATCTTTCTCGAACGGTGGAAGACACTTTGCTAACTTTCGAGCAATTGGAAACCTGTTTCATCGAAATCGAAGCTCTCCTTAACTCTCGACCTCTTTCACCAATGTCTCCCGATCCTAATGACCTTCAACCTCTGAGTCCTGGTCATTACCTAATTGGTGGTCCTCTAACGAGCTTCCCGCAGATAGACCTCACGGACACAGCCTCAAATCGCCTATCAGCCTGGCAGCATGCACAAAAATTGCGCCAGCATTTCTGGAAGAGATGGCAGAAGGAATATCTTCATCAACTGACCGTTCGCAGCAAATGGCAAGGTAATTCAAGTCCTTGCATCGAGTTGAATATCATGGTCGTTATCAAGGAAGATGACCGCCCACCCTTGCAGTGGAAACTTGGTCGAATTGTCGACACTCATCCTGGTCCAGACGGCATCATCAGGATAGCTACTGTAAAGACTGATACTGAGAGTACAAGCGCTGAATTAAAAGGCTCTGTCCTCTCCCTATCGAGTATTTTTCAGGAGCAGAGGAAGTGAAGAAATCTTCAAAATAATTGACCCTCCGATAATCGTAGACTCAATCTTCGACTTAATTATTAGCATTCTTGTTAAACGTGTTCGTTCAAAAGGGGCCGGCATGTTCAGTCGCAACACCTCAGTTTATTTATTTTATATGCTTTCTGTCTATTTTAAATCATTTTCAAATTCGTATTTGCTATGAAACTCATATTTCGTTTTTAATCTTCTCTTCTGCAGTTTTGGCACGTTTCGACACTTTCAACTTTTCCTTTGTACACCTTTTTCAATTTACTATCTTCCGCCTCTCTATTCATTTACCGATTTAATAATGGCCTTGCGATGGAAATTTAGCTCCAACCTTTAGAATCTTCGAAAATCTGTAATAAAATTGTACAGCCCTTTTACTTTTCCAATATCCTTAATCTTAGGAAATTTATTCTGCACTCGCAGCTGTTGAGCAAATGCCTTGATTTTGGAAAGACCCATTTCAAGGACCTCACCCCCCATGTCCCACAACTCAATTTCCATGATTTCCATTCCACCCCTCCTCCTCCTACCTTGTACTTCCTCGACCAATCAAGGCCCTCGACGTCATCAATTCTCCCAACTTATAAAATTTTCCAATTTTCGCACCCTTTCCTTTGCTTCATCGCCAACAGTCAATGAATTACATTTCGTCGGTTGTATCGCATTTGTCTGTCTCTGGTTAAAACTTCACTTGTCCGTCACTTTGTAGAAACGTTTACTAAAACTATACTAAAAACTACTCACTAAAGTGAGCAAAACAAAAATTATTCCAACAGGAACAATAGGAAAGATTCAATATTCGTTGTCAGCTATTCCATTATTGTTGGATGGACTCTATTTTACTTCCTTAGTTATAAAACTAATTTTCCAATTTTTGTTGTTGTATGGAAAGTGTATATTATCATAGACACATAATAAAAAGTGTTTAGGGGTAGCTACCCCTATTAATTTTTTCACCAAATTTTTTTGGCACAACTTTAAAAATATGTAAGACCCCTATCTTTGAGGGGCTGTTTCAACCCTTTAAAGAGTACCTGGAGTACCTTCCTTGTCAGCCAAATAGTTGCATATTTATTTAATTTTTTACGAAATAGTTCAATTTTCAACTAATAAATGAAATATTTGCAACCAAAGAAGTTTTCAACACAAAAGTTAATTTTCAACCCAATATTTTCATTTTCTACGAAATTGTTGATTTTATAAAGCAAAACACGAATTTTATGAAAAACAGTGAAATTTTTCACCCGGAAAAATGAATTCTGAACAAAAAAGTTAATTTTCGACTAAAATGGTGAATCTTCAACCGAAAAAAGATGTATTTTTTACAAAGCAATTTAACTTTAAACCAAATTGTTGATTATTTAACCAAAAAAGTAAATTATTAACGAACCATATTATAGATAATAATAAAACCAAAAAATATTTTATTTTGAAATAAAAAAAGGTTGAATTCAACAAAAAATGACGAATTTCCAACAAAAAAGTGGAATCCTCAACCAAAAAAGCAGATTAATTTTCAAAAAAAAAAAAAAGATAAATTTTCTCAAAAATACTTGAGTTTTCAACTAGAAAATGTCAATTTTCTATTAAAAAATATGCATTTTAACCAAAAATGAAACAGTTACATTTTTAACAAAACATTTTTATTTTTACCTAAAATAATGAATTTTTAACTGAAGTAGTCGAATCCAAAGAGTTGAAGTTTCAAAGCCAAAAGTTGTATTTTTTACCAAGAAGATTATTCTTCTACAAAAAAAATTGAATTATCAAAAAATGCTCGAATTTTAAAGCAATTACTTATATTTTTACAACTATAGAGATCAATTTTCAATCAAATATTTGAATTTTCAACAAGAAAGATAAGTTCTCAACCAAAAATGTAATAGTTGAATTTTCAGTTGAAAAAAAATTAATCTTCAACAAAAAAATTTATTTTTAACCAAGAAAGATGCATTTTCAACCAAGAAAGATGACTTTGTTCCATAAGACATGCATTTTTAATCCAAAAGGGCAAATTTTTATTATTTGGTCTCACTCAAATATTATTTAAATTTTCAACAAATTACGTAAATCTTTAACCAAATAGTTGAATTTTCAACTAGAAAAGATAATTTTTTAAATAAAAATAGGAATTTCAAAACCAAAAATGGAATAGTTACATTTTGAATTATAATAATTCTGAACAATCAGCTATTTGTAACAAATATTTGAAACCAGAACCAAAACGGATTCCTTTTCAACCAAACATTTGCATTTTTAACAGAAAAAATGACATTTCTACCTGCCCAAATATTCAAATTTTCCACCAAAAAGGACGAATTTTTAATCAAAATACAAGTTTTTTCGGTTTATGTGAAATTGATACTTATTAATAATAAATTTATTATCTTTAAAATTTCTATAATTTCAATTTAAAATTATAGTTTCTGATGCGCAATTATTTTGTTTGATTTGTTTTACACATCTTTTTGTTAATTAGGCGAGATAGCAAATATGTTTATAATAAATAAGAGAGCACATGAGTAGCTGTTTGAAATACAAATAACATTAGATTTGAGAGAAGACAAACACAATTTTACCTTGTTACGACGAATTATATCCAGTCTTAATTAAAAATAATTTTGTTTTGCATCAAAAGCTCAAATTCCAAAATACTTAGTTTGAAATGTTTGAATTTTTCGAATTGTTAATTTCAAAATTTTCAATATTGTAGTAGTAGTTTCAATAAAAAATCATTTTTAACAAAAGAGTTCAACATTGAACCAAGCGGTTGAATTTTCAACCAAAAAGATGAATTTTCAACCAAGAAGATTAATTGGCTATCAAAAAAGACAAATTTTCCAAAAATACATGAATTTTCAACCAAATAGTAGAATTTTTTAACAAAATGAAATAAATTCCGTATCAAAAAGTGCAGTCGGAAGCAGAATCGTTTGATATGCCCATTTCTACGTTTGGTAGTTCGGTGGCCCAAAAACTTTTCGATTTGCAGCAGTTTTTTTTAAAGTGGTGGGGGCTGACTCAAAAAAAGAATCATCCATTTTTCTCTTTCAGGTCGTTTAATAGCTGCATCGTGATGTTCTGTAGTATTTCGAAAAATTCAGTTATTTTTTGGATAGAAAATCCAAAAGTGAGAGCACTTTCAAAATTTTTTAGACGACTTTTTTTCAAGATTTACAAATTTTACTTACGGCTCTTCGTGGTACTCAGAAAGCCGAACAATTTATCCAAATGACTTTTCTCGATAAAGAGAAAATCATCAGGGTTATAGCATTTATAAAATTGAAAAAATCAATCGAAAATCAAAATTTTAAGCCAAACAACGAACGACATGGAAAAAATTCAAGGAAAGAAAAACTTTGCTTTTTAAAAGCCCACAAGAAATAATTAAAAATGAAAAATTCCATTTTGTGGCCAAACTGTGCAAGATAAGAAAAAATATGAGCAAACAAAAATTGTGATTCCAAAAAAGATCCACAAATTTCTTGCAAATCACTTTTCGATAGGACGCGTACTTTTTGTTTTATTCATGAAAAATATAATGGAAAATAAAAAAAATAAAATTTTTGTCAAAACGACACAAGCTACGAAAAAAAATTAGCAAACGAAAATTGTGCACCTAAAACACATCTATACATTTTTTATATAAAACTTTTTGATAGGATGCTTCAATCATTAGAAATGACATTGACCACAAATGACATTGAGAAAGTATTAAAATTTTCTGAAATTTGACATTCTTGCATCAACTTTCAATTATGTTAAAGGAAAAAGTTTTACTATCAAAAACCGTATTTTCGAATATTATGCATTACCATAGCTTCCTTACTCTTCAAGAAAATGTATCAATATTATAGGTCAATCGATTCGTCTCGAATCAACACATCTTTTCTATTCTCGCATCATCTTTAAATTATCAGAATAAAAAAATGTTTACTATCAAAATTGATTTAAATATAATATAAATGACGATAATTTCCTTACTCTTTAATGAAATGTATTAATCTTATAGGTCAATCGATTCGCCTCGAACCAAGCAATATTTTATGTTCTTGCGTCATTTTTGAATTATGTTAATGAAAAAATTTTTACTATAGAAAACCGATTTTTAAAATATTATTGAGTGCTAAAAAAATTCAATAAATATTTGTAGAAATCCTTGGGTCAGTTTCAAGATATTAGTGGTGAAAAAAGCCCTCAAAATTTCATCAATTTATCTGCAAGCGTTTCCAAGTTATTTTGTTTACAAAAAAGTATGACATTGTCACACACACACACACATATATATATATATACATACATACATCCAAAATACTGCATAGAAGATTGTATTATACATTTTGAAATTGAGGAAGGTTTAATTGAATGAATTAAAATTTTTTGGAAAATGTTAACATTACAAAGCTTCCTCTAGGAGGAAGCAAAAATGATACAATATGATACAATATGATACAATACCATACAATACGATCCTCTCCTAGGGGCTGTAACACCTTGTAGTTGGTGGGGAGGCTTAAGCATATGGGACATAGGGGTCAAAAGTACCTCGGCCTGCATGCGTATGGATATGAATGAAAGGATCCCTATAAACGGGCTCTCCTGGCATGTGTGATTACAGTATGATAGAAGGGTGAAAGAGCCTAGCTAACACGGGCCTTCTGGATCCCTGGGTCGAGGCCCCTCCCGGACCGACTTACAGTTTTGTAATCGGGACAGGAATGACCTGCGGTCCACATAGCGACTAAGAAACAGCTCTCCGGTTTTTCATGGGGGTTTGCAAGCGGATGTTTGCACATTGAGTGGCTCACGCAATGTGACCAGCCCCTTAAGCCGTGAGTGTAGAGCGATCGTGCTCGTGGCACTTTGGCACCTAGGGTTTACGAAGGTGTCTTAACGGCCTCTCGGGGACACCGGACTACCTCCCCGAGTAATTACAGTCTTACCCCTTCATGCGGGGCTCTGCAGGGGCTGACCTTTATTTCCCTACCTTCTCGTGGGATCTATATGGATACACAAAATAAGAATGATGTAAGAGAAGGAGGAAAAATGGAGGTGGCGGAGGGAGGTGAGGGGTTGGGCCTATACGGGCCCAACTTAACCCTTACCCCTCTATCTTTCTCTCCGGCAAGCCAAGTTCAGTTGATGGCTGTGCCCACAGCTCCCTTGAGAGCTGAGGAATCGACGGTCCCTCTGAACGAGGCCATGGTACTGGGAGAGGCCAATCGGCCCTCCAATAAGAAAAACAGCCTCAACGGTTCCCAGAAAAGGAGACTGACGAGGAAAGCACGGCAGGCTAGGGAAGCAGCTGCGGGAGCTGAAGCGTCGGCAGCTAAGGGGCTGATATCCAGCACTGAGGCCCAGAAGAAAGGTAGAGGCTCGGAGGGCACCCCACCGGGGGTGGCTGGACCTGTGAAGAGGCACAAGCTGGCCCAGAAGCCGACGAACAGAGTCGTCGGGAGCTGGACTGACGGCCGCTCAGAGGACCGACCCCCTAACGGTGATGGTGGCTGACACCAACTACCCGGACTCATTGCTCACGGTGAAGCAGTTTGAGATCTTCAGGGAGGCGACCTGGAGGGCGCTTGGAAAAGTGTCCCCAGACCAATGGCCAAAATTTGTGACCTCCTTCTGCAGAGGAGGGGTCTTTGTATTTGTGGCAGCCGACCCAGCGGCTAGAGCTTGGCTATTCAAAGCGGTGGTCGAGACAGAGTCGTGGGAAGGTGCGTCCATTAAGGAGGGTGGGGTTGAGTTGCTCCAAAGATGGTGAGAGCTACGGCGTGGTTCCCGGGCAAACCGGAAGACCCGTCTGAGGTGCTCCCTCGGTTGGAGGGATTCAACCCCTCACTGAAGACTGCGTCCAGGCGAATTGTCAAGCACGCAAAGCCTCAGGAAGGGGACACATTAGGAGGCACTACGCATCTCCTAGTGGTGTATATTCCTGAGTACCAAACGAGGGCCCTTTCGGCCCTCAACAACAGGCCCTTCTATCACTTTGGACAGGTCAAATTCAGGGTTTCCGGCCAGTATTGAATCCGTCGCAGACTGTAACCACCTATCTCACGGTCGTGAGATGTGGTTGCGGCTGAAATTTTTACCGCGGAATTTCTCTGGGAGCGGGTACAGTTTTTCAGATAAGCACCCGCTCCCAGCGAAATCCCGCGGTTGTCCTTATAACAAACTTGTCATTATATATATACTGGCGACTAGATGTCCGGCGACTAGATGTCACGTACCTGAGCGCGGGAAGTGCTGCTCAGTCATATGTAACAAACAGCTCGAGGGCCGCACTTTCAGCTCGTAAATTGGGTCTGCTGTTAGCAAGCGTCCAAATCCAACAGAAATGGTTCATGCTGCCCTGTCTGTTTACGTTTGGACGGTCTGGATTTAGTTTCAAGGCTACTATAAGCCATGCCCTGAGGCATCAATTTCAGATAATTAAATTTTTCTAGAACACAATTTTTAACGGCTTGATTTCAAATCGTTTAATTTTTAATACCACATTTAGAGTTATTATTCATTTATTACATTTTCTAATGAAATATTTTTTAATCTCAAATCCTTCGAACTAAAATTGTGCAACTATCAAGTCGTTAATATGATATTCTACGATTACGAATAATTCAAAAACCCAGACAATTTTCTACGTTTAAAATTGAAACTTAAACTATTTCAATGTAAAATTATTTAATTGAAAATTGACTTAAATTTAATCAGCCCAAGAGTTATGAAGGACAGCGTCACGGTCTCCTTGAAAATAATTATTGGTGATGAGTGAAAATTGTGTTTATCTTCTCTAAATTCGCATGTTATTTATATTTCAAGCAGCTGGTTATGTGGTTTCATACTTAGCATGAACTTATTTGCTATCTCGTTGAATTTACTGGTATAGGAGTACAACAAATTATACAAAATAATTTTTCATTAAAAACTTTAGTTTACTTAAAAAATTCTACTATTTGCTTGAAAATTTAATTATTTACTTAAAAATTTTTCTTTTTTAGGTGAATATCCAACTATTTGGTTGAAAATTCATATATACATATTTTTTTGTTGTTGAAAATTTGTCATTTCTGATAGCAAATTAATCTTCTTGGTTGAAGAATCATATTTTTCTTTGAAAATTCAACTGCTTGGTTGAATGTTGAACTCTTTTGTTGAGAATCTATTTTTTGTGAAAAAATATATTTTTTGTTAAAAATTGACCTATTCGGTTGAAAAATTGTTTCTTTCTCTTCCAAATTCATTTTTTCAACTAAAAGTTTAATTATACCACTTTTAATTGAAACTTCCGATATTTTGTTTCAAAATTCGTCTTTTTTGGTGGAAAACTTGAATAATTTGGTAGAAATGTCATTTTTTTGGTTAAAAATGCAAATCGTTGCTTGAAAATGAATCCGTTTTGGTTATGGTTTCAACTACTTTGTCAAAAATTCGAATTTTATGGGTAAGTTCAACTGTTTTTTATTTCAATTTAAATCTTTCTGGGTTGAAATATCAACTATGACATTTTTCGTCGAGAATTTTTCTTGTTTAAAATTAGAAGTACTCTACTGAAAATCATTATTTTGTTGAAGATTCATCACTTTAGCCCAAAATTCATGTGTTTAGTGGAAAATTTACAAATTTGATTGTTGAGAATTATTTTAACTTAGAATGTAACTATTCCATTTTTGATTGAGAATTTACATTTTTAATTATAAATTTATCCTTTCTTGTTGAAAAATCAAGAATTTGGTTGAAAATTCATGCATTTTGTTGATGATTTAACTTTTTTGTAGATAACTTAATGTTCTTGGTTACAAAAAAAAACTTTATGGTTAAAACTTCAACTCTTTGGATGAATGTTGAATTCTTTTATGGAATATTCATTTTGTTGCTAAAGATACATTATTTGAGTTGAAAATTCATATATTTGGATGAAATTTAACTATTCTATTGAAAATTCGTCTTACTTTTGGTTGAAAATGACCTTTTTCGCTCAAAAATGATTTATTCCATTCTTGGTCAAAAATGGATTTTTTTTCAGTGATTCTTATTATTGATACTTATTAATAATATATTTATCATCTTCAAAATTTCTATAATTTTAATTTAGAATTATAGTTTATAATTATAATGAGTAAGAGAGCACATGACTAGCTGCTTGAAATAGATAACATTAGATTTCAGAGAAGACAAACACAATTTTCCTTTATTACGATAAATTATTCTCAGCCTTAATTAAAATTGAATTTCTTTTGCATATCGAATCCATGAACATAGAAAAAAAAATTCTTTTAGGAAGTTAAACAATAAAATATATAAATAAATAAGAATCAAAATTAAACTTAATTGTTCTGATTTTTTTTTCTTTACATTCATGACAATAACGGAAGTGGCGAAAGGCCTCAAAAGAAACCTAATAGAAAAATGAAATCATCTCAATCCACATTCGAGGCTAGCATAGCAGCATCGGAAACTTTTGCACAATTGAGCGATGAAACGGATGACGAATTTTCTTAAACACAAAATGATCCCAATAAATGCAAGAGAAGTCTGCATATCTCCAATGTCTAGCTGGCGAGATAGAACCAGACATCATGGTCTTGAAGACATATTGAAGACATTCAAGACAAAATCAAGATCAAATATTTTTACCCGGGAGATGACGAAATATCATGTCGCGAGAGATTCATAAAGAAATTCTGTAATGATTATGTAAGATTTCAGATAGGTACAGATTTGCAATACGGTCATTATCAACCCAGAAAACTTTCCCGCGCTCGATATGCTACAAAAATGATAAACAATTCAAAAGACCTGATTCCACCTCTCTCTGAAAGCGAAATCGTGATTAATCTATCGAGACACTTCTCAGAAGAATTTCGAACCGCATTCCTAATTCGTAACATGAGGATTTACGACAAACTTATAAAGCTTCTAGAAACGTTAGATCAATCAGGGCCAGTGAACTCTCATACCTCCTATTCGCCTCGTAACAACTCTGCGTATGACCAAAATAACTACGAGAGAAATTTACGATAAAGAAGATACAACTGGAATAACAGTAGCGATGAAAGTGAATATCAGAAACGTGATAATGACTATGAAAATATTTATCAGAATCATGGACCAGATAATCTCGAGAGTGAACACCGAATAACGCAGTTTGAAAACAATGAGCGGTATGGCCAATCTTATGATTCAAAACAACGGGATAATTATCAGAGCCATGGTTACAGTGGACGGGGGCGACACGATACAATAATTATGGTGATCAATTTCAAAATTAGGAACAAAATCAAACTCGGTGGTGAAAGAGTCATAACTTTCCTAGTTATTTGGGTGATAGTGATCAAACCCATCAATATTCTAATGTAAGCGAAAAAAATGGAGTTTGTAATGCGAACTTATCCAGTAAGGGAGAAAGTCAATTTATAATAACAAAATCAATCAAGAATCTCGAAAAAGAGGGAAGAAAAAAAACGAAGAGCAGAGGACAGAAAAACTCACTGATAAGAACACATCACGGAAGAATCAAGAAGAATCGGTTACTGAAGAATGAAAAGATGATCTCCTATATGGACACACAATAGGAGGACATTTCTATACATTTATTTTCGGTAGCGGAGGTGAAACAGCGCTCATATTGATCCTCTTCTTATTGTAAGAAACGAAGATGGATCGATTCGAATCTGTCTGGATGCTAGAAAACTGAATGAATTAATGATCAATGACTACGAGTGTGCAGAACGAACTGAAGTACTCTTTTAAAGATGCACTGGAGCTAAGATTACGTTAACGCTCAATTTAGTAAGTAGTTTCTTGCGGGTACCACTGCATCCAAACCCTATCAAATCTGGAGAAATCTCAAGAAATTAAGAGGTTTCTTAGGGGCAATGAACTATTATACAAAATTTACTAATCAACATGCTCAGGAGGTAGTAACACTTTCAGAATTACTGAGAGTAGGTTCTAAATGGATATACGACCTGGAAAAAGAAGATATTTTTGAAAAAGTGAAAGGACTATTTTGTGAGTTGGAAATTCTTACATAGCGTGACCTGAGTCAACCGTTCTTTCTACAAACAGATGCAAGTGACATCGCTTTGAGAGCAGTCTTATATCAGGAAGATGAAATCGGAGAACACTTGCCTATATCTTTCGCAAGTAGGACTCTAGAAGGATCAGGATTGTCATATTATACGAGTGAAAACGTATTGTTAGCCATTGTATGGGCATTGATGAAGATTCGGTCATTTGTTCTAGGTGCCAGGTTGAATATACGTACTGATCATAAAGCACTAGCTTGTATTAAAACGTGCAAACTGGTCAGTACAAGGTTCACGAGGTTGATTATGGAGATTCTGGACTATCAATTCGAGATAGAGCACTGTCAAGTCAAACACAAGGTGATTGCTGACATACTCAGCAGGATATCATCGTACGAAGGATATTATCCTTTTGACTTGAAAGAAGGAAAGATATTTTTATATGCTCTTGCATAAGGACCATTCTCTAAACCACGTCACAGACTACAAAACTTAGCTCAGGAATAAAAAACTGATCAAATATTGCAAAAACGGTGCAAAGACGTCAAGGAAACAAAAACAAAAGAATTTGAGATATAGAAAGACCTAATGTATTTGACAACAAAAACGGGAACAAACTTTGCCTCGCGGGCGGAATAATATTCAACGTAATAGATGAATGTCATCAACGCAGTGAAAATAGTAAAACAAAGAATCGCAAGATATGACTCAATTGAAAAAAATAAGGTCACTAATCGGCCATGCTATGCAATGATGAGGAGTCACACCAAAACAACCTGGAGAAATTCTATTGATAGATTTCTATGGACCCTTACCTGCAAGCAAAGG
This sequence comes from Andricus curvator, assembly GCA_932195095.1. Taxonomy (NCBI): domain Eukaryota; kingdom Metazoa; phylum Arthropoda; class Insecta; order Hymenoptera; family Cynipidae; genus Andricus; species Andricus curvator. The sequence continues at coordinate 110,400 of CAKNYM010049831.1, forward strand.
TGGATTTCGATATATCTTATCTACTATTGATGCCTTTAGCAAATTCGTAAAATTCTACCCTGTAAGAAGTAGTACAACAAAGGTAGCAGTTAATGAAATCTTTAAGGACCATACTCCACAATATGGAAAACCTAAGAAGATTGTAACGGATCACACAACTTTGTTTACCGTTAATCAGTGGATAAATAAATCAAAAGATGAAGAAATTGAAGCGGTCTTTTCATCAATAAGACATTCACAGAGCAACGTCGTCGAGAGAAGACACAGGGAGCTATCCCGATTCTTTAGAACGCTGATTAAGCATAAACAGAATTCGTGGTGGAGTTGGATGCGAATAATAGGAAACTGCATGAATGAAACGCAGCATGAGACGACAGGTTTCACCCCTATAAAAGTCCAACTTGACACGAAGGAAAAAATAGCGAGAAAGTCTTGTTGAAATTGTTGAACAGGTCGGATAAAGAAAACAAAATACTTGCTAAATTCCTACAAATACACAACGGACTATTGAAGATAAAAACACAAGTACAGTTAGGCACGTTTATCCTGTGCGACACTGAAGAAAATGAAGAGGAGAGCATGTACCACAGCCAGGACTTGAAAAAATATATCGAGCGGAATAACTAGGACCCAGAAAACGTGGAACTAATAGAATGTGAATTAATAGAAATTGAAAAAGTAAGAAGCGTTTAAAAACGCAAAAGCAATTAGAAAAGTAAAACCCGATTTTAAAACGCAAAATCAACTAGAAAATTAAGCAGCGATTGAAAACACAAATCTAATTAGAAAAGTAAGAAGCGATGAATAAGGGTAGTAGCGAAAAGTAAAATTTCGATATTTTGGAACTACTCGTATAGTGAAACACACGTCCTTCAAATCAATTGTGCCCATAAAACAATTCTCAGAAATTAGTTTTACGACTGAACGGACATCATCTAATTTGAAGTGAGGTGGATCTATGAAAACATTTAATTTTTCCAAATTTAAGATAAATATTTTCTCACCATTAGATTTGTTCAACAGTTACGTCTGAAGTAATTTTTTTTCCACTAATGGAAAAACCATTGTAATTGACCAGGAACTATACTTATGTTTACCGTTTCGGTCGATACGTCCTTTTCGGCTGCGACTTCTGTCGATTCTGGTTCCACTGATTCTGCTTGCTCTGGTTCCATTGAATCTGCCCGTCTTGAGAATACGATTGGTATTGCTTCTGGGGCGGGCCCTTCGAGTTTAAAGATCTCGTGTTGTTGAGTCCAGCGCCAACTTACCCAGGCTTACGTTGAAGAGGCTTCGGATCTGAAGGAACTGAATGAGTGACTCTAATGTTTAGTCCTACCTTTTCAGCTGCCTTTGCAGCATTAACACGTTTTCCAAAATCCTCTCCATGGAGAAGCTTATCCACTAGACAATTCTCCGCCAACGCTAATGCTTTCAGAACTTTTTCAAACAAAGGACTAAAAAAGGATCTCCTGGACAATTACATAGAGTGATGTAGATCACACATTAGACGCACTGCATCACTTAGCTTCAGAACGTTCAACTTATCATCTGTATCTTCAGAGAACAATAATTTATCTAAGACTGATCCAGTTGTTGATATCGCTGCGCTCAATTGATTCCGCGCTAGCACTTGATAATTGTCCTTTCTGATTTGCTTATCGTCCATCATGGCCAAAATCTCAGGATTCACTTTTGGAGCTTGCATAAACTGACAATTTTCAATTGGAGGATAGGTAGTCAGCAGTTCTTGACGTACCTCTTTTTTACAGCCTCGTTGGAGAATATTAGTCCATCTTTCTGCAAGAACGGTATGAACATTTGAAGACACAGTAACAGTACCAATAACGTCATCGCCCAACAAATTTAGCACTTCATCTGACGGAATTGGATCAACGGTCTTCTCCGTTGGAACGTTGACTCCATCGGCTTGTTTACCTGAACCATTATTTAGGGTTAGGTTTACATCAACTATCTCAGTAACAGTATGAGGCTGACCTCCCGGGCCTAGCTCAACTACTTTGTCGGCATCTGTTGGTATTACAGGGATCTCATTATTTGATGAGGGGGACGAGGCCCTAATCTCGTTGGAAAGTATGATTCGTCGTGAAATTCGCACTTGCGCATTCAATGGCGTTATGTTCGAAACTCTTCCACTTGTCGAGTCTCTTGGATCTCGATCGGGCAGCAGAGTCTCGCCAAAATCTCTATACTCGACTTGCATCGAATTTCGATCCGGAGAGTATCTATCTTCTCGTCGACCGTAATCAAAATATGACTTACTTCTCAAGCGACAACCGCGTCTAGATCGGTCCCTCTCACGTGAATAGGATCTTCAATGACGAGCATGGCGATCGCGGCTGGCATCCTCGAGACGCCGCAGTTTCTTCTCTAATTTCCGGAGCTTCTTTTCCATCTTCGTTTCCGAATCATCGCTCCCACGATGCTCATGGTTTCTAGAACTTCTGGGCATCTAGATCGATCTCCCATCTTGACTAAGGATCACTTAAACCAATATAAAAACGGGGATGTACTTACATGCACTTGTGTTGCGAACCGCAGAAAACAACGTAATGACTAACGTGACCTGTCAAGTTGCAGAGGAGACGGCGTAGAATAATTAATAAATTTATATTGAATGTAATACATATTGTAAATTAAAAATAATAAATGGTGGTCCAAATGTATACCGGTGAAAATTTGTCTTGTGATATATTGTTTTTTTTTTTTATAATAATAATTATTATTATTATACCATTAAGCCATTTCCCTTTCGGGGTAGGCGTGACTGGCTCGGTTGGAGAATAGTAGTGTGTATATGAGTGTATAGGTATAGAGTAGATAGGTATGGGTTGAATAGGTATATAGGTGTAAGGTATGTAGGCATGTAGGTTGTAACAAGGCAAAATTTTAACTTCAAAAAGTAGCATTTATTTATTTATTATTTGAAGTCGGGTACCCTCCGCTGCGTGGCACGACACTCGAGGGGCATATTTTAAGTTAGATTTAAGAATTTAGGATTAATTTTTGGTTTCGTTCTTTGGTTTATTATGAACCTTGCCTCGACCTTCAATCTATGGGGGACATCGAGGGATTTTGGAACTCTGAAGTGCACCAGAGAGCTGAGATTCGCTTGTTGCCGTCGTACTCCAAGAATTGAGATTCTCGTGTTGAATCTAGTTCCCGCCTTTCCGCTTGCTGTCTCCAATAGTCCCGGAACCTGGCTGGAAACCTTGGATGCCTCCAGAGCTAGGTATGACTCCGGATTATTTTCCCTAGACTTTGGGAATGAACTTAGTAGCCTCGGAGCTATACCTTGGACTGAACCAGTAATCCTTATGAGGGAGGAAGTCCTCACATCCCTTAACAGGGCCCTCGACGCTACGGCACTGGCCGAGAAACCAGCCTACTCAAGACTCCCGCGATGGGATGCGAATCAGGTCTGGTTGTCCCCGATTTGTTGTCGTATGTGTACCAAATGCGGACAACTCTCGTGCACGAGAGGACGAGAGCTTCCTCATTTACCGGAAATGCTTCGGATCTGCACTTAGATATTTTTACTTAATTACAGCCTTCAATTGAGTCGCCCCTGCACCTCTTTTCGTTTTGCCGGCACGACAGAGAACGAGTCTAGCGGCATGGCACCAACCACACGGCAGCGCCGAGGAAGCAACCAATCAGCGCCGACCCGTGGGGACTCACCCCAAAAGGCGGGCGAGACGACGCGCTCGACACCGAACAAGCCACGGTCTCAGTCGTTTCGCAGCCACGCAGCGAGAGGTCACGCCGGCTACCGGAACATTTTCGTTGTTTAAAACAGTTTGTAATAGTAGAGTCAGTTCCTTTTTGGTTTGTGTGGTAAGAGCAAATTCCTGTCGCCGGGAGGTTTGGGTACCTCGCGGATCCTCGTGTCCTTTTTTTTAATGGGGTTAAAATCCTTAGGTAAATTTGTGTAGTTTTTTTTTTATTTCGCTTTCGTAAAATGGACACGAGGGCATCCTCGGGACTCCAAGTCAACCGGCCGACTTAAAAATTCTCTCAATATGATGGACATCTTGTAGTGGAGAAATCAGTTGCTATCGGGCTTCACTTCTATTTTCTCGCGGAAAATTATGTATCACGCCTAGTTGGATTTTTCGTGGTTTGAAGAGTTCGCACAACGCCATCTTGCCCTCGTGCCGATTATAACCTGTCCGCTCCGAAAGCTTGATAATGTCGCAAAATTAAGTTCGGGTTTTATCTTCTTTTAGTACCAATGCTAATTATAATTTGGATGGGGCTGTCCCACTAATTTCATTCACTTAGACCCCTTGGGTATCGGCCGAACAGCTCAGCCGTATGTAATTCATTAATTTTTGCAGTAGTAGTAGTCTCTAGCCTAATTTTTGTTTATGAAATTGTCGCCGATTATCGGGTGGGGTTCGCTACCATAAAATTCTAAAATGGCGTTTTATTCTGCTATCGCTTAAAATTTTCCCGTTAGGTATTTTTCAAGCAAGTCAGGCGTGGCCATGAGCTATCGACCACTGTAAAATGGCTACCGAATTCTCTTGTCATGAACAAAGAAAATTGTAATATCTGACTGCATGGTCCCGCCTGCCTGAAATCAAATTGTCAAATCAAGTAGATTGCCTCCCCTCATTCCTTACTAAATAAAATTTGTACACGCCACTTGTTTAATTGAAACCCGTGTTTTATTTACGAGAAAGATGTTTTTCGAAAACCCTTAAAAGTTCCCCATCCGGCTAACTCACTCCCCTCTATCAATAACTTTAACCAAAGGGCTGATGCTAGCCCGGACATATACCTGGCCCACGCCCAGTGCATTGAGTTTTGAGTGTCCGGTTGGCGCAAGTGCGCCTGGGGCCCAACAATCAATTAGACTAAATTTTGTTTGCTTTGTGAAATGTTAAAATAATGGGCGTGGTCCCGTACGAATAATTTTCTCATTGAAATTTAGCGTTACAAGGTATATAGGTATAATGTAGATAGGTATATAGATGTTAGGTATAAATATTTTAGATTGATCTGGAATTCTCGTGTTATTTATTTAAATGACATGTTTATTCAGCAACACTGCTCCGACCCAGGTTGCTGATCAATCTCTCTAGCGATCACCCGAAGTGAAGAGCCTCACAAAATTGTTATGTATGGTTCTCCACTTGGGCCCATTAGTATCCAAGATCTTTGTTTCAGGCGTCATTCATTCTACTGTCACTCTGTTTACAAACTATTTGTCGCCACACTTTTCTGTCCTGGCATACTACTCTAGCTTCCTTCACGTCCATGCATTTTTTCATGCAAGCTCTTGTGTTTCTATGGCTTCTTATGTATCTACGGATCAATGTCTCATTTACAGATTCTAACCATTCTTTCGGCGGTCTACCTCTGGGCATTCTACCATTTACTTTACCTTTATACACTTGTTTGGTCAGTCGTTCACCTTTCATTCTTTCAAGATGTCCGAACCATCTTAACTGATTTCTTTCC
>CAKNYM010049831.1:116289-148486 GCA_932195095.1 Andricus curvator
TGTCTACCCTTATTTATGCGCCTATCTAACTCCCCATCTATTTTTCCGTCGCTAGTGAATAGACTACCTAGATACACGTACTGGTCAACTTGTTCTAATCTCTCATCATTTATGACACGAATTTTAAAAACGTTTTTTGTCCCTAAACATTTTTTATCTTGTCACTTAAACCGTTCTGTCATGATAGCCTTCAAATCAGTAACGAAATTACTTCAAATAAAGGCCGCCACTGCGTGTACCAGAACATATACACGGTTCATAGAAACGCGCGAAAAAAAAAATTATTTTTTGTGTACTGTGAGTCCCCGTGCCTCTTTCTTTGACGATTCAGCCCTCAGGTCTCAATCAATTGAAATTTTTAAGTCCGCAGAATAATTTTTTTTTAATATAGGCTTGTGTATGATCTATGTATGTATGTATAGGCTTGTGTAGAGTAAGAAGATGGAACTTTCCTCTTCATTACATTTTTTTCCGATGATTAGTTCTAGTAATGAAAATTGACAAAAATTTCCAGAAACCAACATGTAATCAAAACATAAATTGTCATAACTCAGTCAAATATTACTGAAACTGTTTAAAATTCCGTAGACAGACAGAGCATACTCTGGGGATACCTACAAAACAATTGAAAAATTTGTAAATTATCTTTTGCATAATAATATTCAATTGGAAATTAAGGGAGGTCGGTAACCACGTTTTTCTACTTTCGCCGACAAAAAGTATCAAGGGAACTTCAGATTTAAAAGAATTTGCAGCGAGAAAGTTGTTCCGTATAGTCGAAAACATATTTTTTGAAAGTTTCAGATAAATTCATTAAAAAGCGGAAATATGTACTTTGTAAAATAGTGTGCCTGACGAGAGGATTTATCAGAATAGGTTTGCGGTATTTCATTTTGAGGCCGCAGGGTTGAATATTTATGTCTAATTTTTGGCATACGTCATCTAAATATGATTTGACGTTCAAAGCCGGTTTTTCAGAAAATGGTTCCTACTTTCTTTAATAATAGAAAATATAAGTGCAATATCAGGGACGTTCAGTGTTAACTGTCTGCGTTGTCGCCGCGTGACAATAGACCCTTGGACAAATTGTCGAGGCAAATATCCCGCAGCGAGTCGAATAAGCCGGAAAGAATGACCCTTTCATTGTAATGACATTAAGGCCAATCTCAGAAACTGAAATTATGAAAGCGTGACTTAATTCAATTTTAATTAGCAGATTTAATTTATTCATATAATTAGAAGAGAGTGAAAGAGGGATTTATGATAATCGGTTAATTTTTGCAGTAATAATGGAAATGTTTAAGCGCATACAGAAGTACATATACTCTTTAGATACGAACGGCAAAAATTGTAGTTCAAACAGAAAAATGCTGAAAAATTTAATCAACGAAAGTAACTTATATTTCCAAAAAGTATTTTTTGTTTTTAACGAGGAAACTGTATTCCCGATTCACAGATTTTCATATCTTTGAATCAGCTATATATCACTTTACGAGTTCATAAGTTCAAATCCAAGTTTTGGAATAAAATATAAACATTTAAATTCAAAATCAAGTTCTGCTTTTGTTCCACTTTTTTGTAGTTAATTGAGGCCTTTTTAATACTGATATAATTGTAACATAAACTGTAAAATGTATTACAAAATCTAAATCTAAACTGAAAAACCTGTGAGTTCAGCACAATTTTTTTACGTGTGAGAATAGGTATACTGTCTAAGCCGATGTTAGTATTGGGAAGTTTCTACGTGTACCGAAATTTCTGTAGAAATACGGGTGTGTCTACACAACAATCCGGCTGATCGTACTGAAGTTATGGTACCAATAGCCTATTTTTAGCTACACCTATTCGCTCTGAAAAAATTTAGCTATTTGTACCGAAATTTCGGTACACGTAGCCACGGCCTTAGTAGTATTCAATTTCTTATTCAGAGTGTTTTGTAAATAAGACGTATTAGGCGGATTAAATTGTTCATAACAATAAAATTAGTAACAATACAGTGTATATTGTCTGCAGCTATAAAACAGTGTGTGGCAGTGAGGCCATACGGCAGAAGTGAAACTTTGGTGGATTAACTTTGAAATTTTTCGTGAGGAATCATGATGAGTTTTGAGGACATCGCATAGTTGAGACCGCTCTTGTCAAGTTTCCGGTCGATAGTCGTAATTTCCCTCAATATGGCGTCACTTAAGTAACCATTCCAGCGTACCAGAACCCCGGTAACCCTCTGACGTAGCGACTCAGCCCTGGTTGTCATGGAGTCGTTAACTGGTATCGTGGCGTCCGCCTCGGGAATATAGCGCAGTGAGAATAGTGAAAGATGGCGACCAGAAGTGAGACCAACTACTGAATATTCGAGGCCCGCCATCTTGTACTGCTATCGAGAAGATGGTGGTGTGGGATGGTAAGGCTAAGATTGGTTGCGGGTCCTTTACTCAGGATGCGTTAAATAACTCCAAAGAAACCTCTGCTGCCTCTGCCCACCCCTGGCTTACGTGGTGTTATTGTTGGCGATGAGTTCTTCGTGACGTGACGCCTCGATGACATGGCTCTGAAAGATCAGTAAGGTGACGGCCAGGTACGTTGCTAATTATACGGGGTGTTCGAGGCCCGCCATTTTGGAGTGAAGCCGGTTACCATGGGGACGTGGGACGCTTGGAATACGGTCAGTGCTAGGCACTTTATCCAGGGTGCGTTAGTAAGTACTATTGAACCTCTGATGCGACGATCCCTCTCTGACTACCATGGTGTTGTTGCTGTAGAACTCGATTTGACAGGTGGAGGTTAATTTACATGGAAGCATATAAATATCGGAAGGTGACTTTCGCTCTTGGTAGATGGATTTATTTTTAAACCCCTGAATCAGGAATTCCAACTTTAAGTGACAGGTAAGTTAAAATTCACCCTGTCACAACAGGTAGTAAAGCGAGTGTAAGGGTAAATGGAAAACTGAGTGACTGGTTCGATATTATGCAAGGCGTAAAACAAGGATGCGTTATGTCCTCATGGCTATTCATCATATTTATGGATAAGTGTCTAAGAATAGCCCTCTTCGACGAAGAAGGTGTAGATCTCGAAACAGTGAAGGTACGTGGGTTAGCTTTCGCAGATGTCAAGATTGTTATAGCAGAATCAATCGAGGACTTGCAAAGAATGTTAAATAAACTTAATACAAGCATGAAGAACATGGGCCTCAAAATTAATGCAAAAAAAAAAAAATCATTGTGTTTGAAGGAAAAAGTGATAAAACAATGTGCAACATTGTCCTAAATGATGAGAGATTAGAACAAAATGACACGTACATATCTCTGGGTAGCCTATTCACTAGCGACGGAAAAATAGATGGAGAGTTAGATGTGCGCATAAATAAGGGTAAGCAAGTTATCGGTAGAGCAGGGTCCATTCTCAGAAATAAAAACATATCAAAAAAAGCTAAAATGACCATACATAATTCTATATTCGTACCGACTGTACTAGACAGTAGCGAGACATGGACCTGTCAAGAAAAGGACAAGAGTAAAATTAACACAATTGGCATGAAACCTCTGCGGACAATATGTGGGAAAACACTGATGGACAAAGTCCAAAACGAGATAATCCTCCAAGAATGTGGTACAGGAGAGACACTAGTTGACATATGGGAAAGAAATCAGTTAAGATGGTTCGGACATCTTGAAAGATTGAAAGATGAACGACTGACCAAACAAGTGTATGCAGGTAAAGTGAATGGTAGAATGCCTAGAGGTAGACCGCCGACAGAATGGTTAGAATCTGTGAATGAGACATTGATCCGTAGAGACATAAGAAGCCATAGAAATACAAGAGCTTGCATGAAAAAATGCATGGACGTGAAGGAAGCTAGAGTAGTATGCTAAGACAGAAAAGTGTGGCGACAAATAGTTTATAAAAAGAGTGTCAATAGAGTGAATGACGCCTGAAACAAAGACCTTGGATACTAATGGGCCCAAATGGGGAAACACACATACAAATTTTGTGAGGCTTTTCACTTGCGGTGATCGGTAGAGAGATTGAGCAGCAACCTGGGTCAGAGCAGTGTTGCGAAACGAACGTGTCATTTCCCTACTTCAAAAGGGAAATGGCTTAATGGTATAATAATAATAATACCCTAATGGCCACACAGGAGCTTGGCCTCCCATTTGATTCCAGCGACACTATATATGGCTTAGCATCACTAATGCCTTTGGTGTTCAAAAGTCGCTAACAGGAAGCAGAACATACGCTTCTACTAAAAGAACATGATGAGAAGCCCCTTCATGGTAAATTCTACGGCATCATACGTAGAGAAGAGCTCTCGATGGGTCTGTCCAACATATTTCTCAAGTCTGCTGGATTGAGATCGGAGACTGAGGGATTTCTTTTTGCCTGTCAAGACGGCGTTATAGACATCTTAGTTTACCGTGAGCGCATAATGAATGTACATGTAGGCGATAACAACTGCCGAGCGTGCAAGCGAGAGCCAGAAACACTTGGAAATGTTCTCAGTGGATGCTCAAAACATGCACGCTACGGGTACATAGAGATACATAATGCGGGTCTGAAACAATTATATCACCATCTGAGGCACTTCCATGATGTAGATATATTGCCCGTCTTGTCATACGCCCAGGGCGAACTCGAGTCCGTTGTGGAGAATGATCAGTGTAAGATCTACTGAAATTTCTCATTCTCTACCACACATCGTATCAGTGCTACGAAGCCTGATATTATCCTCCAAGATCTGAAGAACAAGATCATTTACGTGATTGAATTCTCGGCACCAGCCGATGGTAGTGTCACGACAAAAGAGGAAGAAAAACGGGCGAAATATCAAGCACTTCTTTTCAAGCTGAGCATTAGGCTCATTCCATCGCGAACCGGACGCAAAAGGCTGTTCTTCTGGGATCACTTCATCTGGTCCGTCAACAATGTTCCTCATAACATTCTACAAAGATTGGTAGCTCTAAAAAAGTATCCAGAGGTCAAGCCTTGATCTCCAACTGTCCGGTCTGCCACGTAAAGTCCTCCGCGGGTAGAGACCTGACTCCAAAGAACAGTGTTGCACGATGTCATCTCGCGTGAATTTCCCGCTCTTGCTTACCTTCTATGACAGAAGGAGCAGAAGTGGATGACCTACACGTTCCAGTTGCGTCGGGATTGGTTGCTCTAAGGAACCATGATCGTAGCTTCCGGAGCCAACAACTTCTCATAATACCCTAATATACCGAAATAATACCCTAAATATATATACCTAAATAATACCCTAAATAATACCCTACCGAAGGTGTTCTCGCGTTGTCGTCGCGGTAGGGCTTGAGCTTTCCTCTCATGAATTTTACGGCTATGTTGGCTGTAGCATTCCTACTGACAGGGTTTCCCATGCCAGACAGGCAGAGAACGAAGAGGAAAGTGACTAAGAGGAACACCAAAACTCATAAATTATAATGGAGAGTATTTTGAAAATGTTGAAACGCTTGTCGCTTCCCGAGGATCGTCGGGGCGCCCCTGGAGCCACCGCTGAGGGCCACAGCATGCGAAACGGTGCTGATGGTGAGCTGCAATATTGTCAGGCAGATCTAACTTATCAAACAGCTGGCCAGCAAGAACATCGAAATTTGCTGCAAAGTATCCTCAAATAGAGAAAGTCGCACTAAGAGATCTTATCGCTAAGGTGAAGGACATCAGGACTAATCTCCACATCTCAGAAGATCGAGCAATGGAGAGTAAACAACAGGTTGATTTGTCGTGGAAAAACGACGGCAATGAACATCAGTTAGAGAAAGCCGCGTCACACGAACAAGCAGCGGCAATTGATGTTCTTCCTCAACCTGGTGATGATCCAGCACCACCACATCCTCCAGAGGTAGATGGCCTAAGACAACCAGAGCCAGAAGTAGAGGTTCAACAACCAAAAAGGCGATTAAAATGGACATACCATATAAACAGAGATGTGATGCGCTTTTATTTTTTGGCAAAGAAAAGTGGGCAAAGTGTAAGGAGAGAACATCATCGACTCTTCTTACTTAAGTACACAGAACTAGCCACAAGAATAAATGAGCAGAATCTAGCAGATCAAGAACGCTCAATATTTGTAAACAGATTGCTTTCGGCTGTTGAGATAGCTGCCATCAAAATGGAAGTGGAACAGCAGCTTCCTATTGATGAACTTCCCTTGGAAGATGTGGACAACGAAGACTTGATCGAAGCTGAAGGCATAGGTGCTAGGGATAATGAAGATCAAGCACCGGATTGACTAGAACCACATCCGGACATTAATAACGATGATCTGAACAGCGAAGTCCCAGAAAAACTACAGCACCTTGGAAGGAATTTTGGTCATGCTTTACTAGAGTTCAGACATGTAGAAACAACACAAAGGCATTCACTGCCCCAGATGAACATCACAAATGATCTGCGTGCACTAATAGAACACCTGAACAGCAAGGTTTTACCTATTCATTTGAACGCAACACAAACTGCGTTAGAGGTGCAAACTCTTGTATACTGTGCAGCTGTGGCAACCGTTAGAACGTTGGGCCGCAGAACTAGGCCTGCAAATGCAGTCTTTGCCACAGGAAGGGAGCGAGATCCACCATGGAAGATCAGGTTGGATATGGACTCCCAACGACAGTGACTTGATGTTCTTACTGCTCGACTGCATCGGTACAAGAAAAGTAGTGCAAGAAGGCAACAAAATCGAACCTTCCAGGCAGATGCAAGAAGGTTCTATCATGAACTGAGTGTAATGCAAAATAACCAGCAAGACACCGAAGTCCCTCAATTGGAAGACATGACTGTCTGGTGATGCATCATTGAAAAATGGTTTACAAAAATTTTTCAGGACTTTTCAAAAGATATAATTTCTAATTAAGACTTTTTTCGTATTTTTGGTTTCTTGCTTCGAAATTTAAATGCTGTTGTGTCAAATTTCATAAAATTCTAATACTTTCTCAATCCAAAATTATGAGAATGTAATGAACTATAACAAATTTGTATCTTTTTTTTTGTGAACACCTTTTGTCTATCAATTTTTGTTCGTACCTTTTGTCGCTTTTCCACAAATTTTTTATTTTTATTTTCAACGTCATTTCTAATGATTGAAACCAAAACTACGCGTCCGATCAAAAAGTTTTATTTAAAAAATGTATAGATGTGTTTTAGATGTACAATTTTTGTTTGCTAATTTTTTCTCGTAGCTTGTGTCCTTTTTTCACAAATTTTTATTTTTTTATTTTTAATGTTAGTTTCCACGAATAAAAAAAAAGTACGCGTCCTATCGAAAAGTGATTTGGAAGATGTTTGTAGATCTTTTTTGGAATCACGATTTTTGTTTGCTCATCTTTTTTCTCATCTTGCATAGTTTGACCACAAAATGGAATTTTTGATTTTTAATTATTTCTTGTGGGATCTCAAAAAGCAAAGTTTTTCTTTCCTTGACTTGTTTCCATGTCGTTCGTTGTTTGGCTTAAAATTTTTATTTTAAATTGTTTTTTTCAATTTTATAAATGCTATAACTGATGATTTTCTCTTTATCGAGAAAAGTCATTTGGATAAATTGTTCGGTTTTCTAAGTACCACAATAAGCCGTAAGTAAAATTTTTAAATCTTGAAAAAATGTGGTCTCAAAAATTTTGAAAGTGCTCTCACTTTTTGAATTTCTATCCAAAAAATAACTAAATTTTTTGAAATGCTACAAAACATCACGATACAAGCATCGTTTGAAAATTTAATTCTTCACTTGAAAAAAAGTCTTTTATGGATGAATATTTAACTATTTGGTTCAAAATTCATTTATTTTTTGAAAATTTATCTTTTTTGATAGCCAATTAATCTTCTCGGTTGAAAATTCATCTTTTTGGTTGAAAATTCAACCGCTTGTTTCAGTATTGAACTCTTTTGTTAAAAATCTATTTTCCGTTAAAACTACTATTATAATATTGAAAATTTTGAAATTAACACTTTGAAAAATTAAAACATTTCAAACTGAGTATTTTGGAATTTAAGTTTTTGATGAAAAAGAAATTTAATTTTAATTAAGACTGGAAATAATTCGTCGTAGGAAGGTAAAATTGTGTTTATCTTCTCTCAAATCTAATGTTATCTGTATTTCAAACAGCTACTCATGTGCTCTCTTATTTATTATAAATATATTTGCTATCTCGTTTAATTAACAAATAGACGTGTAAAACAAATCAAACAAAATAATTGCGCATCAGAAATTAGAATTTTAAATTGAAATTATAGAAATTTTAAAGATGATAAATATATTATCAATAAGTATCAATTTCATATAAATCAAAAAAACTTGATTAAAAATTCGTCCTTCTTGGTTGAAAATGAATCCGTTTTCGTTATGGTTTCAACTATTTTGTTAAAAATAGTTGATTGTTGAAAATTATTATAATTCAAAATGTAACAATTCCATTTTTTGTTTTGAAATTATTATTTTTATTTAAAAAATGATCTTTTCTAGTTGAAAATTCAACTACTTGGTTGAATCCTTTTGTTAAAAATGCATTAGACTGCTCTTAAAGGTTCATCATTTTAGTTGAAAATTTATCTTTCTTTGTTAAAAATTCAACTACTTTATCGAAAGTTCAACAAATTTGTAAAAAATCAATTTTTTGTTGAAGGTTCATCATTTTAGTCAAAAGTTCATATCTTTTGTTGAAAATTAAAATATTTTGTTGAAGATTCGTGATTTCGTTCGCTGGAAAATTAACTTTTTTAAATGCAAATGTAAATATTCCATTTTTCATTGAAACTTAATCATTTTCATTGTACATTTATCTTTTCTAGTTGAAAAATCAACTATTTGGTTGAAAGTTCATGCATTTTGTTGAAAATTTGTCTTTTTTGGTAAAAAATTTATCTTTGAAAATGAGCTTTCTTGTTGAAAATTTAACTGATATTTGAATGAGACAAAGAATAAAAATTTGTCCTTTTGGATTGAAAATTCATCTCTTATGGAACAAAGTCATCTTTCTTGGTTAAAAATAAATTTTTTTTTAAAGATAAATTTTTTTTCAACTGAAAATTCAACTATTAAATTTTTAGTTGAGAACTTATCTTAGTTGTTGAAAATTCAAATATTTTTTTGAAAATTCATATCTATAGTTGTAAAAATATAAGTAATTGTTTGAAAAGTCGAGCATTTTTTTCGATAATTTAATTTTTTTGTAGAAAAATAATGTTCTTGGTAAAAAATAAAACTTTTGGCTTTAAAATTTCAACTTTTTGGATGAATGTTGACTTTATTTTATTGCTAAAGATTCATCTTTTAAATTGAAAATTCATATCTTTGGTTGAAAATTGATCTTTTTTTAGTTGAAAATACAAGTACTTGGTTGAAAATTCATGTATTTTATTTAAAATTATTTTTTTTTTGTTAAAAAATAAAATTTTTGGTTGAAAATTTAACTATTTTGATTAAAAATTTGTTTCTTTCAGGTTGAGAATTAATTTTCCTTATTAAAAATGTGCCCGTTTTATTTTTTGTTACAAATGTATATTTTTTCATAGAAAATTGACATTTTCTAGTTGAAAATTCAAGTATTTTTGAGAAATTTTTTTTTTTTTTGTTTGAAAATTAAATTTCTTTTTGGTTGAGGATTTAACTTTTTTGTTGAAAATTCGTCATTTTTTGTTGAATTCCACCTTTTTTTATTTCAGAATACATTTTTTTTTTGGTTTCATTGTTATCTATAATATGTTTCATTAATAATTTACTCTTTTGTTTAAATAATCAACAATTTTGTTTAAAGTTGAATTGCTTGGTAAAAAATAAATTTTTTTCTGGTTGAAGATTCACCATTTTAGTTGAAAATTAACTTTTTTGTTCAAAATTCATATTTTCGGGTGAAAAATTGAACTGTTTTTGATAAAATTCGTGTTTTGGTTTATAAAATCAACAATTTCGTAAAAAATTAAAATATTAGGTTAAAAGTTAACTTTTGTGTTGAAAACTTTTTTGGTTGCAAATATTTCCTTTATTAGTTGAAAATTGAACTATTTCGAAAAAAATGAAATAAATATGCAACTATTGAGTTCGACCAAACCTACTAGAAAAGTTTCCTCGTGATGAATAACGTAATTTTCTCACAAAAAAAATGAAGGGGGTAAACCACCCCTACATATTTTTAAATGTCTTGAAAATTGCTGAATTCATAGGAGAACAATTTTTAAAAATATATATTTTGCACTTGAGACAAAAATAAAGTTGACGTGTTTTGCCAAAAAAATTTTGTAAAAAAATTAATGGGGGTAGCTACCCTTAAACACTTTTTAGTTTGTGTCTATGATAATATGTACTTTTCATACAGCAAAAAAATTAGGAAATTAGTTTTATAACGAAGGAAGTAAAATAGAGTCCATCCAACATGAATAAAAAAATTAAGAAAGGGTAAACCACCCCCCAATTATGTAGAAAATTGCAAAATAAGTCTAAAATCGAACAAAAAATCCGAAGAAAATACGTGTTGCACACAAAAAAAAGGATGAAGGTATTTATGTATTTTGAAAAAAAAGAGCATCGAAGAGGGTAACTACCCCTAAATTGTTTCAAAAATTAACCTTTGTCGCAAGATAAAATTTAACATAGAATTTATTCGTTGTCAGCGATTTTATTCTTGTACATTCTGTGATAAATTTTATCTTGCGAAAAAAAACAAGGTGATTCAAACCAGGATAGAAACTGGTCCGTTAGTTATACCATTAAGCCATTTCCCTTTCAGGGTAGGCGTGACACTACCAGATTTGGGTAGTGTTTCTAGGTGGATAGTTCCTTGTAGTAAATAACTACAAGTGTGGGCTCACCACACCCATAATATGCCAACAGTACCCAGTATTCTCGAATGGTCACCCATCCAAGTACTAACCGCGCCCAATGCTGCTTAACTTCAGTGATCTGACGAGAACTGGCTTTTTCAGCGTGGTATGTCCGTGCAAAGAATAAACTGGAAAATAACAGCAATGACAGCAATCTATCGAACCGTTCACTCTGTTCAAATTTAAACCGATTTTTTCATTCAAAAAATCCTCCTTATCCTGTTGTAAAGAATGTTTACAAAAAAGTACAACATTTCTACAACTGTAATTTTTTATCAAAACATGTATTTGTTTTGTAAAAAAATGTACAAAATTTAACAAGAAAATACAGTTAAAGAAAAATAGATATTTTTTTCTTGTATTTTCTTGTAGAAAAGTAAATAAATTAACAATCAAGTACAAGTTAATATAATTCAAAAATTTAAATAACTTTTCATTAATATTTTTTCTTACTTAATTGTATAAAATTACAAGGTATTACAGAAAAATATAGAATTTTACATTTTTTTATTTTGAGTGTTTGACATCATAAAAAGTCTTACTTTACGTAAATCATTGTAGAAAATTATAGATCTTTCCAAAGAAAAAAAACGATATGCATGCAAAAGCGAGGGGAGGAGGTTTGGGAGGAAATGAGGAAAGTTAGAGAGAAGTGGGAAGAATGGGATCTGGTGTGGCGGCAAGAAAAGGATAAGGTTTGGAAGCAGTTGGAGGATATTGAGAAAAATCAAAGGATGAGTGAGAAAGAGAGAAAATCTGATATGAAAAAGTTGGAAGAAATAGTGAGAAAGCTGGAATGTAAGTCTGAGGATATAAAGAAAGGGGATGAAGGGGCAATAGAAGGAGAGAGAATAAAAGGAGTGAATGAGAACGTTATCCTAGAAAATGTAAGAATGAAATCAAGATTGAGAGAGTTGGAAAGGAAAATGGAAGTAGAAGAGAAGACGAAACGGAGTAGAAATATAATGATTAGAGGAATGAAAGTGGATAGTGTATCAGGAAGAGAAGAAGTGGAAAAGTTGATTGGTGAAATTAGGGCAAAATTGCACGTGGAAGAGGTAAATGGAGTGGGAAGGAAGATTGAAGGTAAATCACGCATGTGCATAGTGAAAGTGAGAAATGAGGAAGAAAAGTTGATATCTTGAGAAAGAAGAAAGCTTTAAAGGGCAGGGAAGAAAGGATAGAGCAGTATATGATATGGAATGAAAAAAGGAGAAAGTGGATGATGAAAAAGAGAGCACGGATTGAAAGAGTGAAAGGGAACACGGTATGGATAGGGAAATACAGGATGTGGATGAATGAGAATGTGTGGATATGGGATGATGAGAAAGAAAAACTGAGTGAAGTGTTTAGGGAGGGTCCATGGCGATGAGGGGAAGAAGTGGAGACTAAGAATATAAGGGAAAAAGTAATGGAAAGAGTAGAGGCTGAAAGGAAAGAAGGAGGGCGACGAGGGGAAGAAGTGAAGACTAAGGATATAAGGCAGCAGGTAATGTAAACAGTAGAGGGTGAAAGGAAAGAAGGAGGAGAAGGCGGAGCGACGAGGTTTCCACAAAAGTAGGCAGGAGACATAATGACGAAAGAAGGGAGAAAGGAAGGAAGAAAGAAGTGAGGGTAGCGTTTTGGAACGTATCAGGGCTAATGAATAAAGATGAAGGATTCTGGGAAGAGGTAAAGAAATGGGATGTAGAGATGTTGAGTGAAACCTGGGTAGATGTGAAGGATTGGAAGAGAATGAAGAGGAAGTTACCCAAGGGATATATGTGGCAGATGCAAGAGGCAAACAAAGAGAGGGTAAAGGGAAGAAAGAAAGGGAGTATGGGGTCAGGAGTGAGGAATGAATTGGTGGGAGAAAAGAGAATAGAAATGGGATTTGATGAAACGGATGGAGTAATGACGAGAATGGTGAGGATAGGAAGAAGAAAGGTGAGGATAGTTTGCGTTTACAGGAGAAGAGGAGAAGAAGAAGGTTGGAGTGTGATTAGGAAATGGGTGGCGAAAAAGGATGACGAACTGGTGTTGATAGGAGGTGATCTGAATGCTTGGACGGGGGGACAAGGAGGGGAAATATGGGATGAAGAGAGTGAGACTTCCAGGAGAAAATGAAACACAACAGGTAGACCTTTATGAGTTTTGATAAGATCCAAATTTAATTTAAAACTGGAAAAAAATTCAAAAACTAAAAAACTTTCGAAATAAAATTTTGAAGATTTTTAAGGTATTTAAAGGTTTTAAGAAAATAAAGAATTTTTTTTAAGATTTTAAGATTTAAAAGGAGTATTTGTTTTGAAAAATTAATTTTAAGAGAATATTTAAAAAGCTTAAAATAAAATTTTTTGAAGAATAAATGACAAATGAACAATTATTAATTTGAAAAATAATCGAGTAAGCTTAAAACATATTTAGAACTTTTGAAAAGATTCCAAAATAACTTCATATGTGAAGAGATTTCAAAACATTCAAAATACAATGTAGATTTTTCAAGATATCAAACACAAAATTTATAAGCTTTTTAAGCATTTTGAAAGGTTTTGAATGACTTAAAAATTTGTATCAAAATTCCCAGAAAATCCAAAAAATTTTTTTTCGGAAAAAATAATTTGAAAATATTTAATAAAATTTTCTAAATTTTTAAGAAAGAATCTGGATGATTTTAGGGTAATTTTTTTACTTTTGCAGGATTTTCAAAAATTTGTACGAAAAATTCCGAGTTCCAAGATAGTAAATTGTGTTTGTCTTCTCTAAAATCTAATGTTATCTGTATTTCAAACAGCTAATGATCTCTTATTTGCTATATCTTTGAATTTACAAATAGACGTGCAAAAGAAATCAAACAAAATAATTGCGCATCAGAAATTATAATTTTAAATTGAAATTATAGAAATTTTAAATATGATAAACATATTATTAATAAAAAAGTCATTTTTGGTTTTGAAACAGCCAACTGTAACCTACATTCGAGGATGAATAGGGTATTCCAAAAATGCATTGTAAATTTTTTTTCGAATTTTTATGAATAACACCCGGAAATTTGTTCAAATCTACACAAAAAAATTTTATTACAAAAAAATTATATTTAGAGGTGGCGCATAGTGGGGCGAAATGAAAAAACGATGTTCAAATCTATCGAGGCAGATTTTTTAATTTTTTATTTTTAGAGCTGCAAATAGCGAAAAAAATTTGTTTTTCTTTCTAATTCTCTGGGAAAATTTTTGTCAGTGGCATCAGGCCTCAGGATTGATGCACAAGGGTCGGTGGAAAAAACAAAATTTGTTGGCATGTCAAGTTATTTGTTATAAACAAATATTTGCAACAAATAGCGAGTATGATGGATTATATTTTTGTGAAGTATATTTATGCATCGAAATCGCTCGTCCATAGCAACGAGGTGAAATGCGATCATAAAAATGTGGTATCCGATATCACTTGTTAACTTTATCAACAAATAATATAAACAAATGCATGATTTGAAGGTTCATAGGCAGAAGCAAACCAAATTTTCTTTCGATTGTCTTTGAATCTCATTGCAATTGCCATTGTCATTTGATATCATTTGTTAAATTTATCAACAATTATTATAAACAAATCCATGATTTGAACAGTTTTTGGCAGAAACAAACCGAATTTTCTTCTGATTGTCTTCAAGTCTCATTGCCTGCGATGCTCATTGAAATCTTTCGACTCAAAATATCATTTAACGAATTATATCAGGTAACGAAAATAAATCAATGATAATGGAAATATTTATTTATTATTATTATATATTATATTTTATATTATTTTGGAATCTTCTCAAAACTGCAAAATATGTTTTAAACTTACTCGATTATTTTCCAAATTAATCATTGTTCAATTGTCATTTATTATTCAAAAAATTTTGTTTTGAACTTTTTAAATATTCCATTATTTATTTATTTATTTAATATTTCATGTTTATGTGAATTTTTTAAACAATTTATTATTGTTTTTAGCAAATTTCTCTTAGAATAGAGTTAGAAAGTCGCGGTTTTTCCAGAAATGTTTCACTTTTTGTCCAATTTTCAATTAGAGCGAGGTGATACCTAATTAATGTCTATGATAAAATATAGAGTCCATCCAATATGAATAAAAAAATTCCGCGAGGGTAAACCGCAATATTTTGTGTTCTAGACAGTATATCGAAGATTTATTCTTCAAACTTTGAACAGTAATGTTATTCGTCAAAAAAGTGTTTAAAACATAATGATTTCTTACACCACGAACATCGAATGACAGCGATATTAGTACAACCTAATATGTCACAATGTGTTTTAAAAGAATCACCGAAGCCAAAGTCCACCGGATTTTCGAATTTACCTGGATTTTCTGCAATATATCCCCTTTTTGTAGAATGAATATTCCAAAAGATTAGTATATCTTGACGAGGTTATTTGATTATGCACCAAAGACTGAAGCTTAATAATATTATTCCTGATATGTCAATTGATATCGTAATTCATCAAAATAACAGAATCGGAAAAGTGACGCACATAATTTTTCCAATCTCTAAACCCAAACACATTTAAAGGTTGAATTTTCCCTGTTGTTCCTGTTGGAATAATTCGGAGGGTGTTGCTTTTTTTTAGTTTAATTCAACCTTGAAGAAGACACAAAGCCGTATCGAAAAGTCGGGTAATTGTATAGAGTTGGACACTTTTATTTATTTGAAATAAAAGTTTGGGTTTTTATTTGGAACGGATGACCAACATAATTTTTCCTTTTCCTCCTCTTTGAGAAATTGTTTTACATCTCAATCACGTTCGAAGAAAGGCTTCATTTAAGACATTGATTTTTTAGTTTCTGGAAAAGTTTCTCAGAAGATTACTGTTTTTGTGGATTATCACATTGCTCGATCACGTACGGGAATAATGGGATACTTTGCTTATATACTCCAAAGGTATGCAACGCAACCAAGGTCTGATATAGGTGAGTGGACCATGAATTCCAGAAGACTTGTAATTCCGAAGGAGCAACACACCTTGTTGATAAAATATCGGAGGGAATCGATTATTCCTGCACATATTATTAATTCTACGAAATCTTTCAAAATACAGAATTTTTCTGATTTTAGCTTAATTCAACCTTGAAGAAGACACAAAGCCGTATTGAAACGTCGGGTAATTGTATAGAGTTGGACACTTTTATTTATTTGAAATAAAAGTTTGGGTTCTTATTTGGAACGGATGACCAACATAATTTTTCCTTTTTCTCCTCTTTGAGAAATGGTTTTACTTCTTCTACTACAGTTGGGCAATGACCAGTCCATGAATCAAGGATTAAAACGCTATTCGGTCCTACATTTGTGAAGTAAATGTTCGCCCAACCAGTCTTGAAGTCATCTGCAAATAATAAAACCAATTATTATTGCTTTCATACCATTTTTGATAGAAGTAGATAATGTAATATTACCTGAGGTAAGTTTTCCCGATTTTGAAGCATCCACGTACACATTACTCGGCCTAAATAATGTCCTATCGACAATTGGTCCAAATTTTCCGCTCGGTTCTTTTAGAACTAGAAATAGAGGTGAAAGAAGTTTCCCATCAGCAGATATTAGTGATTGGATAGTGTAACTGTGAGTCGTGGACAAAATAGACTGTACAACGCATTCCACATTTTTTTTCTCCTTCAACAGCCAAAGTTCTCTCGGAATTAATTTCAAATTGAAAACCACTTTGATCCGAATTATAAACATTCTGTACTCCAACAGTTGCTATCTCTTGCTTCACACTGGCTACAAATTCATCTGCCTTCATTTTTGACTCATCGACATTTTCCAAAGTCTTTCTGGTAACAGACTTGTTCATTTTTCTGGAAAGTATTCTGTGTTTGCTTTTACATTTAGCAAGCCATTTTTGAGAAGCGCGGAAGCGAAAATCTTCATGGCTAATCTCTTTTTGTGTTTGTAATGCCCATCTGAGTATGTCTTTATCCAGAACAATTAGCCCGTTATCAACTGCTTTTTTGAACTTTTCTAATGTAATATCACATATCCTAGCAACTTTTTCCCTATAAGTACCGCATTTATGGAGAGTATGGGCCCAAGGTCTTAATTGTTTTACTGAAAGAACTTTTCTGAATTTTTGCTGTACACTCCCAGACTTAAATTTTTTTCTTTCCATTCCTCCAGGATTCGATTGCTTTTAATTTATAGTCGTATGATAGCTCTTCCTCATCTTCTGTGCATCTATCCGTAGGTGAAAGAGACGAATCAAGAATATGGTGTTGAACATCATCCTCTATGATTTGTGCATTTGCATTTTTAAAAGGTTCTCGAAAATTTAAGGAATCTTCAATCATCATCTCCACCCCGTCAAATCCTTCCATGGCATCCAACAAAATTGTTTCAAAATGATCCCTTAATTCAATTTCCTTATTGTTTGACGGAGTTTCTTTTATATTTTATGTTTGGAATGTAGCAAGCAGTAAATTTATAACAATCAAAGGATTTACCTTCATTTTCAAACCATTAGAAAGGTTGAAAAGTTTTGTTTAAAAGCAACAGTGAATCTTAAATTATAAGGAAAAATCTAAATTAAATTTGGAGACATTTGGACATGTTCAAACAATTTTTATATGTTTCAAAGATTTTTCCATATCAAGAGACAACTGAAAAAATGTTAACAGAAAATTCAAATTTTCCCCGGTCAAACATATATTATCGGTTTTTCACAGCCATGGCTAACGATTGTGAACTTACTCGGAAAAAACGGAGAAATTGTTGAAAAATCCAGTATCAGAAACGAAGAACTTGCAAAAGAAGAAGTCTATTTAATTTTCTTTTTCGAAATTATTTTCACGGCATTAAATTTAATTTTGATGTAGTTGAAAGCGGTTAGTTTTTTTGACGCAAGGGAAAAGTTCAAATCGTCCAAAGATTACTTTGAACTAGAGTGTTAAGTGAATAATTTTGAATAAAAATGTTCTCCGAGCATCTCTGTTTTATTTTATGAACAAACAACATCCATTATAAAAGAAATGAGGTCGTTTATTCAGAGTTTACAGAGATGCGAATGTGTGGCCCTAGGCAGAGCCCTCAGACTGAATATGAATATTATTAATTTTATTAATTAATAAAAAAAATATTTATTTTTTATTTCATTATCTATTCAATAATTTTATTTTATATAATTTATTTATTTAAATATTATAATATTAATTTTCTGCCTTGGGTCCAATGTCAAAGTTTTTTGAAAACGCTTTTTTGATGTAATAATGTGTACAAAAATCTAAACAAAAATTTCCATATTAAGTTGAGTGGTCAGCCTTTTGAACTGTTGTTGTCAATTTTCGCAGTTTGATTAATAATTAGTTGCAAAAAATTCGGAAACGCAAAATGGCCCAAGGCAGGGCACCTTCCCCTATTCAGATTTTTCATGAATAATATCGAAATTGGAAAATTTTTTGGTTACCTTTCCATTCTGCTTGATGATTTTTGGTTTATTCTGCGATTTCTGGCAAGTTTGTTGGTCTCTGCTTCCTTGGGTTAGGAATTCTGATGTTCCTGGTTTTCTGTATGAATGTGAGTCCCCGTTCCGGAACTTCACGGAATTTTAAAAGTAACT
Organism: Andricus curvator; assembly: GCA_932195095.1. NCBI lineage: Eukaryota > Metazoa > Arthropoda > Insecta > Hymenoptera > Cynipidae > Andricus > Andricus curvator. Next base: position 134,694 of record CAKNYM010049831.1, read on the forward strand.
TTACGGACGCAGAATTTTTTGAATGAACAAATGGATTTAAATTCGAACAGAATGCAGCACTTGCAACTTGAAGTGAACGGTTTCATAAAATTTGGGAAAAGTAACAGTGTTGAAAACTAGACTGAATCCTCTTCCGGGGTTTTTATGGTTAAAGTTTTCGTACAATATCTACGTCATTGCTGTTATTTTCCAGTTTAATCTTTGCACGGACTTTCCAACAGGAACAACAGAAAAGATTCAATATTCGTTGTCAGCTATTCTATTATTGTACCTTCTGTGTTAAATTTTATCTTGCGACAAAAACAAGGTGATTCATTTACAACAGATCGCATACCTCAAAATTAAACAAACTTTGAAGATAATGCGCACAAGATTTAATTATAAAGGTTAATTTGTGAAACAATTTAGGGGTAGTTACCCTCATCAATGCTCTTTTTTTCTTAAAAATACATAAATACCTTCATTCTCTTTTTTGTGTGCATCACGTATTTTCTTCGGATTTCTTTGCTTGATTTTAGACTTATTATCCAATTTTCTTCATGATTCGAGGGTAATTTACCCTTGTCCAATTTTTTTATTCATGTTGGATGGACTCTATTTTACTTCCTTCGTTATAAAACTATTTTCCCACTTGTCTTTGTGTATAGAAAGTATATTTTATCATAGACACCAACTAAAAAGTGTTTAGGGGTAGGTACCCGCATTAATTTTTTTCTAAATTTGTTGGCGAAACACGTCAATTTTATTTTTGTCCCAAGTGCAAAATATATATTTTAAAAATTTTTCTCCTACGAATTTAGCCATTTTCAGCACATTTAAAAATATGTAGGGGTTGTTTACCCCCGCGTAATTTTTGTATTTGTATTGGATGCACTCTATTTTACTTCCTTCGTTATAAAACTAATTTCCCAATTTTGTGTGTGTGTGGCAAGTATATATTATCATAGACACAAAATAAAAAGTGTGTAGGAGTAGCTACCTCTGTTAATTTTTCTTTGAATTTTTTTTGGCGAAACATTTCAACTTTATTTTTGTCTCAAGTACAAGATATATATTTTGTTGAAATTTTCTTCTATGAATTTAGCAAGTTTCAGCACATTTAAAAATATGTAGGGGTGGTATACCCCCGCTGAATTTTTTTATTTGCGTTGGATGGACTCTATTTTACTTCCTTCGTTATAGAACTGATTTCCCATTTTTTTTGTGTATGGAAAGTATATATTATCATAGACACAAAATAAAAAGTGTTTACCCCCATTAATTTTTTTTGGCGAAACACGGTAAGGTTATTTTTGTCTCAAGTAAAAAATATATTTTATTTTTATTTTTTTAGAAAATTACGTTATTCATCTTTCATCATGATATCTGCCCCCTTATGTGTGAAGCTTATGGGGGGGGGGTGACGATGTATGTCACCTTAATTCACGGTTGTCTTGGTCGATACGACCGGAAAATTTGTCCTCGTTGCGTGAGAACGGAAAAGGAGAGAGGAAATTGCGATGGACAGGAAAATATGAGGGGGGGGGGGGAAGGTAAGCGAGGAAAGGAGAAGAGAAATGGGCCTAGGAACTAGCAGGCCGGGGCGTTTGAGAGGCGGCGTTCTTCTTGGCGCGTTGTTCGGCGAGCCACTCGTCGAGACCGGTCATGCCCTGCGGAGTATTTCGCTGAAAAACGGGCGGCGGCAGCTGGACCCGCTTGATGCCTCCCTTGATCAATCCGTCCATGGAGGGGGAGAGAGAGAGAGAGAAGAAAACGTGGGCGACGAGTGCGTCTTTTTATAATTTGTGTGTGTGTGGGGGGGGGGGGAGGAGGCCCGAGGGGAGGTAAGGGGAGGAGATGACCCGGAGACCTAGGGTAGGAGATCCACAGGAGGTCTCACCAACTCGGAAGGAGTAAGCTGGCGAGGATCTTTTTTTTTTTTTTTTTTTAGAAGCTGAAAATTAGCATGGGGTCTAAAGCATCATTTATTTCACACATCAGAAACGGAGATTCCTTCGGGGGAATTTGTCCTCCGGAGAAGGACAGAAGCGTTTCGGCGAAGGGGATCCCAGAAGCGACGGAGAGAACGTCTCCGGGGAGCCCACTGCCGCGAGATCTAGAATCTCGTCGATCGAGGATGGGCTGGCGACCACAATATTGGCCCTGACCGGGGTGACGTCAGCGGAGGAGCTGGCGTTCCCGATAAAAACTGGTGGCCCTGATGAGGCCTAGGAAGGGCCCGGTTGAGGCGAAGGTGTACTTGTCGAAGGTGCTGCTGTTGAAATCCTGATGGCCGGTTTCGGTGACCGGAACTCGGGAGATGGTACTCGAGGAGGCTCGGAAGATCTGAAGTGCACGAGATTTCCGGGCGGAAAGGCGTGGCGTGGTTCGGTGTGGAAACCTGGCAGCGGCAGAGAGAGAGAGAGGCGCCGAACGTGCCGTCGGCCTTCGACGCAGTCGCGTGTCCCCGATCGCCTTCGAAGAATCAAAACGAGGGTTCTTACCATGTCTGGAAAAAGTTCAGGCACAAGCCGGATCATATTCTGGATCTTGACGCGGCGGTCCCTGAGCCCGTTCCAACCGTAGCTTCCTATTCCTCTGGTTCGGGTGTGCTCTTTTGTGTCCCCCTGTCATCAAAGGGTTTGTTTATGACAGGCACGCTACGAAATGACACGGCCGGACACTCGAGACCCGAACGACGGACGAGAAAAAGAGTTGATACTGAATCCGTGGAGCGTGAAAAGAGCCGTAAAATTGGCAGATGATTATATTATATGTGAATTTAAATCAAGACAGAATCCCTTATCTCTCGCAGCGGAAGGCCTGCCTCAGTAGAGTTGGGCCTCACGTTACTTGAGATAACGGCAGAAATTAATTTTAACCCCCTGCAAGGGGCAGAAGGCCGCTTTCAGTAGAAATTGGCCTCGTACTACTTGCAAAAGGTTGAGTCCGTAGACAGAAGTTAATTTTAACCCCCTGCAAGAGGCAGAAGGCCGCTTTCAGTAGAAATTGGCCTCGTACTCCTTGCAAAAGGTTGAGTCCCGTAGACAGAAGGCCGCCTTCCAGTAGAAAGTTGTCCGCATGCCCAAAGGACTGTGAATTCCAAAAATAAAATGATTATTAACGCGTGCTTCCGGATTCAATATCGTTCACAATTTACACACTGCACAAGAGAGAACTGATAGCGAGGTTCACCGACACAATTTCACTACGCGGATGATCGGAGAGAGAGTTCAGGAATCACTATGCGTTGGGAAAAACTTGAGGTGTATGACGAAAGGCTGTTTTAGAGAAGGAGATAACTTGAAGAGAGGAGAAAGGAAATTCGATAAGGAGAAAGGATCCTTGGTTGGAGATGATCGATGAGAGAAGTCCCACGAAGGGAGAAACTACTATGTTCTTTTCTTTGAATGCTGTGTTTATTTACTTTTCGGAGACAGAGCTGATGCTGCCTGTTGACTTGAATATCGAAGATCGACTGACTCGTCGTTTCGCTCGCTGCACGCAGGCAGTCCGTGACGAGAGCTCGAGGCCGCGGTGGGAGCCGCGGCTAGCGCGCTGATGAGCCGAACGGTGGTAATGGGATCGCAGCCGAGCGGTGGGGACTGCCTACCGTTCGTACTACCTGGGACCCCGAGCGTCTTCGCCATGCTAAATAAAATATGCCTTATATTTACATTGTTTTTTAATTAACTTTTAAAAATAGTAAATATTATTATTATATTAACGGAATGGAGCTGCCTTAATTAGAATGGTTTTTCGGTGTTATTGTTTATAATATCAACTATTAAAAATTTAAACAAACAAAAATCTATCGAAAATGGAAGCCCCGAATAAACATTATAATATAGACTTAAAATTAATGTGTAAATAAATTCTACAGAGGAGAAAGACATGGTTAATTTGTACAGAGGATTAATACTAACTAAACGAAAAAACAAAATATATAGTTAAATTTTCAAGATCGATATATGTGTATATATACTTATGTATATACACATATATCAATTTAATGAAGTTTTTGTTTACTATACTATCCGGAAAGGCCGTTCTTATGTTGTAAGCTTTCTTCGCATGCTACAATGAATTCTAAAAGAATGAATAACTATTTGCCCTTCCCTAAAAAGGTCTTAAGTTATTAGGTTTATTTAGGAATTTTAAAGAAATGATCTGTTTAATTTTAATAATGTTTTTACCAGCCGGTTGAGATCCCCGGTTGTTTTTCCAATGAGTCTGAAATGGAAAGAAAGACGCTAGAGAGGGAAAGAAAATTCTAGAAAAGGAAAAGGAAGCGCGCAAAGAGTGAGAGAGACATCACTGTACCGTGAACGTGCCGGCTAGGGAAGCGTAACACGGCAGCCAGCACGTGATCACGTGCTGTTTGCGTGACTAACGGGGATTTTTCGGTCGTTCCCCGGCGGCCTTGAGAGAAGGGAAATTTGGTTAATTGTTAGGACTCACGGAGGGTGAGCAAGCTCGTCGTTTGAAAACATCTTGAAATCGGCGATTTGTCACGTAGGCCCCTTTCGCTCAAGTTTTCATGGGAAAACCTGAGTGGAAAGTCACGTAGACAGTTTTCGATTTTCAGAGGTTCTCAGTTTAGGCTACTGGCTACTTTCGAGTACTATAACATATATCAGGGAGAATCAAATCGGCGAGGGACACCTGGAGTACCTTCCTTGTTAGTAAGAAGTGCGTAAAAAGTTAAACATTTCAGAAGAAACCGCAACTATATTGCATTAATAAAGAATAAGATGGCTGAAAACAGTAATAATTTGTTTAGATAATTAATTTTGCTAAATTTAATTGATTAAATCACCCTATGTGAAAATTAGGAAAATAGTTGTAAATTTCAGAAAAAAGCACAACTTTCTAGCATTTTTCAATTTGAATATCATTAATAATAATAATATTTTGTTCAAACAAATAATGTTTTGAACTTTAATTAATTATTTAACACACTTTAATTGAAAATTTAACACAAAGTGATTTTTTTTTCAACTGAAATTTTCTATCTTTGTTTTAAGAGAATATTATTAAAAATAATAATAACTTGTTCAAACAATTCTTTTTAACATTAGTCAATTATTACCTCACTTTAATTGAAAATTTGACAAGAAGTGGAAAATTGTTGAAAAATAACGCGACTTTCTACCTCTATTCTAAGAGAAAATTGCTAAAAACAATAATAAATTGTTCAAACAATTTATTTAAACATCTAATTATCAGTGTGAAGTAGCGTTTTATGTATTTGATACAATTTCTATTTTTAAAAAATGCAACAAAGTCATACTTAGCACCAAAAACCCGCAAAACCCATTTTTTCACTTATGGGGTTTTTTTGGGACCCTATAAAACAGAATTTGTTAACGTTCATAATTCAACATTTTTTTAAATTTTAGTCTGAAATTTTGCAACTTTAAGAGCTTCTGATTAAAAATTTTTATAATTCAAACTCTATCAATTTCAAAATATTTTACCTGAATGCTTTTATTTACAAGGGGTGCAAGTTCAAGTTCTTTTTATTCCTTCAGAAGTAATTCTCTTTTGTCAAAATTTCACTCATCCAATTTTTTCTATTCAGAATATTCCACGTTCAAAATTCTTGACTATATTTTTTTAACTCTCAAATGCTTTCAATCCAAAATTATTAATCATTGCTAATGGTTTCAGACATTTTTTAGACTTAAAATGTAAAAGTTTGTTAAATAGTGGATTATAAAATTGTTTATAATTGCAAAGTTACGAAATAAAAATCCAGACTGGTGAATGCACGTCTTGCGGGCGTGAAATAAATGCTATTTATTTATGAAAGAAATATAGAAAACAATTATGCTGTATATTTTATGAAAATTTAATGAATTGTGAATGATCATCCCACTCACAATTCTTTTACATTCTTTTTTTCGAGTATAAACCTTTATGAATTTTTACGACTTTTTTATTCTAATTTCAGACTTTGGCTGCAGCCAGGGGAAAAACAATAACATTTCTTGAATAAAACTGAAAATTTTTGACTCTTTTCCCAATATCGTCATGAAGATTGAAGAAAAGCACTTTATTTTGGTCTCATGAGGCGCAAAAATTTTTCAACTTTTGTGTTATTTTGAGAAAGAAAAGGGTTTAGTGTGTATTATCAAAAGTAGAATATTTTATTTTAAATTTATATCCGGACAGCCACACGCCCCCGTGAGTAAAGCGGGGAAATATTTTTGGTAGTTATTTCAAGAATTTTTTAGCAGTGTACACGATATTAACAAATGGCCTATTACATCAAGGTCAGGTGATATTCCACGCACATGGAACAAATTTTCGCAAACAATAAAAAAGTTATGCACTTCACGCCATGTCCCTTTCCTGTGATCATGATAATTTGAAAAACAGAAGATAACGGTTTCAGTATATAAATCGCCAAACTCGGCGTTTATTTCACTCGTCATCAGCTCTTCCGGAAATTTTTCAAGAACTGACCGACCCCTCTACTCTGAGATGATGAGGCCCATCATTCCCACTCTGCTGACATCGGTATTTCTCATTTACTCTGTTGGTGAGTAGAATACATCAGATTATTTAATAATTAATTTAAATTTTGTAATTAATCTTTGTAGTATAGGTCTGGAGCAAGAAAGCGCGCGCGACATAATTTTTTCTTTCACATGTATGTATACCATTAAGCCATTTCCCTTTCAGGGTAGGCGTGACACTACCCGATTCGGGTAGTGTTTCTAGGTTGATATCTTGTAGTAAAATAACTACAAGTGTGGGCTCACCACACCCACGATGTGCCAACAGCACTCGGTTTTCTCGAATGGTCACCCATCCAAGTACTAACCGCGCCCAACGCTGCTTAACTTCAGTGATCTGACGAGAACTGGGGTTTTCAGCGTGGTATGGCTGTTGGCATGATTATATACATTTTTTATACATGATTATAGTATAACTTTTTATTGTAATTTGCACCACACTTCTCAAACATGAATGTTGGGTAATATTGCAATAATTGTACAGTGAATCAATCTCATACAATTTTTAAAGTTTCTTTTTTCGAATTTCAGCTGATTCATTTGCAAAGAGTCTGTGGGGGCCTTTTCGAAACTGAAATTTATTAATTTATAATTTGAGTTGAGAAATTACAGAAAACCATATTTTTTGTATTTACGGTATCAAATTGAGCGTCCGGATTCCAGAACGTCTTTAGCGCTCGGGCTCGCTTTCCCAGTACCCCAAATATTGACCCTCCGGATGCAATAACCAGCCCGACGCGACGCTCGAAAACGCGTAGAAGTATTGTCCGATCGCCTTAAAGAAAGAAAATTTTAAAAATCGAAAAATCAATTTTTTTAAAACGTAGAATTCTAGATAATAAGAAAGTGAAACTTTTTCCTCCTAGAATTTTTTTTGCCAAACGTTTATTTCTCATAATAAAAACGAAATATTTAAAAAAAAGTTTCTCCCTGATTTAATTAAATTTTGAAACTCAAATCGTTCTTACTCGGTCAAATATTATTGAAATGAGTTCATATTTGTAGGACGTATTCAGAATACTCCAGCGATGCCTATAAAATCATGAAAAAGTTAACAATCACTTATTGTTCAAAAATATTCAATTACAAAATGAGGTCAATCGATAATTGTGTTTTCTTGGGTTTACCGGTAAAAAGTATCCAGATGACTTCGACCTTCAAACGACTTTCAGTGAGTGATTTGTTCAGCAATATTGAATGAACTTTTTTGGAAAATCTCATATAGAATCGTTGAAAATTTATTGAGATATTCAGATTTGGAAAAAGTGCTCGACGTCTGCCCGCGCGGTTAGCTAATGCATCACGAAGACTGCTCTGTCAGGCAGCGTTCTCGAAGTTCAGCCTGCGCGGGCAGACGTCGAGTACTTTTTCAAAATCTGAATATCTCAGTGAATTTTTAACAAATAGATATGAGATTTTGCAAAAAACTTTATTCAACATTTCTGAATAAATCACTCACTGAAAGTTGTTTGAAAGTCGAAGTAACCTAGTTACTTTTTATCGGCAAAACCAAGAAAACACAATTATCGATTGACCTCATTTTGCAATTGAATATTATTAAACAATAAGAGATTGTTAGCTTTTTCATGATTTCCTGGGCATCGCTGGAGTATTCTGAATACGTCCTACAAATATGAACTCATTTCAATAATATTTGGCCAAGTTAGAACGATTTGAGTTTCAAAACTTCATCAAATCAGGGAGAAACTTTTTTTCAATATTTCGGTTTTATTATTAAAAAAAAACTTTTGGCAAAAAAAATTTCAAGAGGAAAAAGTTTCATTTCGAAATTGTCTAGAATTCTACATTTTCAAAAAATTGATTTTTAGATTTTGATAATTTTCAATCTTTGAGAGGATCCGACAATACTTTTACGCGTTTTCGAGCGTCGGGCTGGTTATTGCACCCGGCGGTTCGATTGTCGAAACGCGGAAAAATTTCCCAAAATTACCAACTTGTGAAATTCACCGCTCAAAAAAATATGACAATGTGCAACTCAATAAGCGGCACAAGTTTTATTCAGGAATTTTTATAAAAAATTTATAGTTTCTTTACTAAAAATTAAAAACCGGAAATTTTCATTGTACGGAAATCTATGACTTTTCAAACTAAGCTCGCAAGAACTCGGTTTCTGCTTGACGAAATGATCTCGTTTTTCGGCTAATAGAAAAGTATTTGCCGATGACACCTCATGTTTTGAAAACAGCTTTTCTCCCGATATTTGCAACATGAAAATGATTGCAAACCATTACCGTCACAAATCGTTCCCTCAGACGTACACTTGAGTCGTCCGGCGCCCCAGTGGTCTGGAATAGGAATGTAGTTATCATAATCGCCCACTGGTCGTATTTCTCGACCGATAAAAAATTTGTTTATAACTGCTCAGCATTAAATTTTTAAGAGAATCGTGGTCTGCGATTTTTTAATTTCAGCCAGAGAGCAACAATATCCCTGATGATAAAATTTTTACCAAAAGTACAGAAAACTAATACTATTTTCACAGGAATCTACAAATAAATACAATAAATTACAACTAAAATTATAAGAAAGTACAACTTTTTTCTATCATTGAGACGAATTTTGTACTTTTTTTTTTGTATTTTTTGTACATTGTTGTATTTCATTATAGTTTTAATTTTATACACGAATCTACTGGAATTTACAGCTTTTGCAGCCAAAAAGTTGTTCTTTTTCGACCTACGATCACAAATATTTAGAATATTGCAATGAGATAATTTTAAATTGAGATGCGTACATGATCGCTAGTACAAAAAAGCTTCTATGTTTAAATTTTAAAGGAATGGTAGAATATTCAAAGACAAGAAAGAATAATCGTTACTAAAAAAGCCTTACGTTTGAAGTTTTTTTTAAACATATAGCAATCGATTGGACACCATATATGTCATTTAAAATGATGTAATTTCAATATTTTTAATATTTCTTATCCTATGTCGAAAAAAAAACACTTTTTGACTGCCAATCAAAATTTAATAATTGAGAAAGAATTATCACGGCCATTGAAATTAAAAGATTCGAACTCTTGAAGATGAAAATTTTTTTCATTTGAAGTTCCAATTTCATGTTCATGCCCATGTTCGTGTTTCCCGTTCATTTCTGACTCTATTTAAAACATCATCGATATCATCTAATGCAGTAATTCCTCATTATCAATCTGTTTTTGGATTGGTAGTAGTTCATCGTTGAGTAAATCTAGATCTAGAACAGAAATATTTTTTGTGTAATAGATGTGTTTGTTCAGTTCTTTATTTTTTCTTAACTTAACTATGGCACCTTCGGTGATTAAAATACAATTGCTCTCTGACGATAGAAGTGATGCATCGTTAATTTTAATATCTTTAATTATTCCTTCGCAGTTAGTTGTCAAGTCGATGGATTTTTCAGGAACTATAATATATCCTTGAATTTCTGCTAAGCTAATAAAAACTAGGTGATCGATTTTGAGAACGGGTATTTCACATGTTGATTTTAGTGTTTTAATGCTACTACGGATATTTTGGTTTTCACAACTGTGTGTATCAGCTAACAAGTAAGTTGGATGAGAACGATTGGTAGGGAAGTACCTGGTTTTCGGATTGTTCAAAAAAATGAACTTCTCCTTCGGAATGGGTATAAGTAATTGATTGATATGTTGCTTCGGTATCGGGATTAAATGTTGGATTTTATATTCGTCAATTTAAAACAGTGGTATGTTAACTGAGTACAATAATTTCCTATTATTCAAACCAATGCTTATTTCAGATATGTCGATAATATGTTGATAATTTCCTTCTTTGCGTGGCAATGTATACTTTACTTTGAATTTATCCTCAACATTTTTAAGGGATTCAATGAGCAATGTTGATGTTAAAATTTGCGGATGTATTATGTCCTGTTTACCGTCGTTAATCGAATTTATTAACAGTGTGATATATTTGTTAAGCTCGTCTGTAAGCAAAGTCATGACTATTATTTCATTTGAAATAAACAAATTTTTTTGTGTTATCATTTATTCGAGTGCTCATTTGATTTAGCCGCTCGGAGTTTTTTTAGTTATGTACAAAAAGTGATTCACCATCATAAGAACCAGAATTTAAAATCATTCTTATTACCTGCGTTTGGTTTTGAAGACTGGAAGATAACTGTTTGTTTTCTAAGTAAAGTTTTTCTTATTCATGATCAACACACGTCAAATCAGATTCTGATAAAGTCCCGAACTTTCATGAACTGCTACATTATCAGCCAAACAAGTAAGGTTGAGGTTCAAGTCCCATTCAGTTTGATTATCGGCCATAAAGGTTTTTAACAAATCCTTCACCATTGCATGGGCTCTCTCTAATGCTCCATTCGCCTGAGGGTGAAAGGTTGTAGTTTTTATGTGTCCAATTCTAAATAGATTTTCGAATTTTTGGAGCAATTCTGATACGAATTTTGCTCCTTGATCAGTCAGTTGTGTTATGATTGACTCACTGCTGGTTTCTTTGAGCGGTACTAGTACCAGATACTTTGTTAAAACATTTTGGATAGAGAGTATATACTCGTGTCCAGATTGTGTTATAGACAGTGGTCCAAAAATTTCCATTGCAATTTGATCGTCAGGTGCCACTGGCACATCGGGAATCGCTGCTTCGATTTTTGGCCTAATACGTGTCAACTTGTCTCTCTGAAAGATGTCACATTTCTTAATAAAGTCGATGACTTCATTCTCCATATTATCCCAAGAGATAATTTTCCAAAGTCGCTTTATGGTTTTGTTTTCTCCAAAGTGACCTGATCCGATGTTTCCATGTGCTTGAGACAAAATTTTTTGTTTGTCTTCTCTCGTTAACTCTTTGTATGGTCGATGACATACAAAGAATGCATGTTCTGGGAATTTTTTATGAAGAAGAAAGTTTAGCATGTCATAAAATCGCACTTTTTCAGTGTTCATTATAAGAGGGTCTTCCATGTGAAATTTGAAGATTTTCCAGTTCTTGGGATTTGTGAAATCCTTGATCTTCTTATACAGCACTTTGATTCAGTCTTCTTCTTGTTAATCAGAAGGTTGGATTCGTAAAAGGGAAAACAGATTCTGTTTGCTCACTTTTATGGACTTTTTTCCGTTAGCGACAGGTTTTGTTTTAACTTTATTAGGGAGTCTATTTCTTTTCCATGCCTGATATTCTTCAACTACTTATTTTTCGTCCTTGGGTTCAGCCAATCTAAGATGAATGGGCTTTACTTCAGCATTTTCGCTGTCCGTTTCGAAAGGTTCGTGTTCGGTGTCCATGTCCGGAACTTCTATTGCATTTCCTTCTTCACCGTCTCCTTCACGTGTTGGATACATACGCAACAATGCATCGGCAATTCCTTCGTCGTAATAAAATGTACCCTATCTTCGCGTTCAGGTTGAGCACTTATGTACTTGGGTTGAATTTCCGTGGTTGAAAGCGTTATCATTTGTTCTGTTTGATTAGAAATCAGAATTCGTAATTCATGGTTCTAAATTCTGTAAATTGAGTCTGGAATATGTGGATGATCTGTAGTTAGCATGTGCCCCTGTTTCTTTTCTACTTGCATGGTAATTATTTTAATCGAGCTTATTGGTACAAATATCTCGTCATCGCGCAATTCATGTTTAACATTGTCCAATTCTAGATGAGTGTTTGAAAGGCTAAATTTAAAACTGTACATCAATGGAACTCCGATAATTCCTCTTCGGGTAGTGGAAAATCATTTGGTACAATAACGAACACATGCACTTTTCCCTGAAATTTAAATTTTGTTATTTCATTTGTCCGGTGTTGGTCGTTTCCCATAGAGAACACTTTGCTAAATTTTTCACGTCGATGATTTGAATTAGCAAGCTCATCCTTGATTAGGTTGAGTGAGTATCCGCTGTCCACTAAAAGTCTTCCTGTTCTGTTTGTACCATTTAGGTTTGCTCTAATTGAGAATAATCTTCCTGATATTGCGGAGACTCTATCTCTGTTGATAGTTGGTTATCTCGATAGTCCAGGACGTTTTCTAAGGGTTCTTCCTCCATCTGTGAATTGTGGACACGATTCGGTAGGCGAGACGTTGAATGTCCTATCAGAAAATTTCAGTCTTTGCTATAGCATTGAGATTCGTTGTGTCCCGATCTTTTGCAGATTTTACAAAACATTTGAAGTCTCTGTTGTATAGGCAGAGAGTGATTTGGAGGGTTGTCAATGCTTGGGTCCTTTGAAAAGGACGGGGTATGTTAGAATGCTGACCTAGGTTGAGCAAAGGCCGTTTTTTTCAGGGGTTTGTTACCGGGTGGTCTGACATTGGAGTGTCTACTGTGATGCTTTTCCCCATACCAAACCTCTGATTCTAAGGCTTTCTGCTGTGCTTCCTTCAAAGTATTCAGTCGCAGAGGACGAACTTGTGCGCCGATTTCATCCTTCAACTTTATTATGTATTTTTTTATTGACGATTTCTCCTCTATTTGAATTGCTAAACGTCGCGAGGTTGGGTTTGATTGTTTGTTTTGGACCGCGTAAATGAATTCATTATAATGTTGTCGGAACCGCATATTATAATTTTGAACGGTTTCCATGCCTGTTTCCTTGACCGATTCAAGTTTTGACTGACTCAACTCAACTGAACTGATTATACCTACATTTTGTCTCATGGCGGAGAACTAAATCTTTAATTTTTTCGTCTATGATGAAATCCAAAAGTAAATCTGGTTGCGAACATCTTAATTTCGCACGTCTAACTGAGTTGATAGGGTCTTCGACACCAACATCATCACTTCCTCTCAATCCTTCGACGGTTCTGATGATATCCTCCGCGGAAATGGACGTTGTAGCGGAAATGGATGTTGACTGTAAACGAGACGCTTGAGAAGTCGCGAAATTTCTTTGTCGAGTCGGGGATGGAGAGCTGCTACTAGACTCTTGGCCTTGAAAACGATTTATTTGCACGCTTTCCTGAGGATGTTGGGTTACAGCTGTTGACGTTCGCAGAATCATGCGGGATGCTGCAGCTCCATAGGCTGACAGCTGGCCGGAAAATCAGGAAATTATTTGCCTCCCGCGGTGTCTCCTTTGAAGAGTGACGTTGCGCCTTTCTTAAGAGTCACTAGTACCTTCACTGGATATGCACTATTAGCATGATCTCTTTTGGCTAAAGATTGATCGTTTAATGATAATCTTCATATGCCCTGGTAATTCACTAGCGCTATCTTTAGAAACCTTGTAGATTTTCACAAATATGGGACTATAATGCCACAATTTACTTGTGAGAAGTTGTAGGCTCCGGAAGCTACGATCATGGTTCTTTAAA
>CAKNYM010049831.1:153486-168166 GCA_932195095.1 Andricus curvator
TCTGCGGCCCTATCTGCAGCACGATATAGAAACGCCGCAGCATTGACTAACCCTTAAAAATTTAACATCCATCCATACCTTATATCTAAGACCGCACGCTCTTATCGCCTTGCCTTCCTCGCTTCGCCTCGCTTGCATGTCCCTACTTTTCGCATTACCTCGCATTGCCAAATTCTGCTTCCGCGCCTCATACCTCATACTTATCTACTATTTACAATATTTACAGATTACTCATATCTACCTTCTCTCCAATTTACAATCTTTCCTTCCCCATTCCTCTTCCTCCTTCCTTCTCTTCTTTTCCATCTTATCTAACACTCCCTTCACCCATGCTACTGCCCTTTTGTCCCCCCTTTCATTCATCAATACCTCCATGCTTATCTCACTCCTTTCCACCTCTACGCACTCCTCCAACCAGTGCTCCACTCTTGCATCCCCCTTCCCACACAGTTCACACATCCTCTTCTCCCTGGAGAGCCAGTACCTGTTAAAACCCTCCATGCAACCACATCTCATCCTTGCCATATGCTCCTGACTTCCTTTCTCTCCTTTCTCACATAAATATTGCGCTCTCGCCCTTGGCATAATCCACACATATTTCCCGTTAAACCTTGACTCTCTTATTCTCTCTTCCCCTGCTGTGTTCTCTCTCTCCATGCCGTTTTTCTTAACCAACTCATATACCTTCCTTCGTTCCTCGTGCATCCTAACCAGCTTACTTCCCCCCTCTTCCAAAAATTTCTCGTCATATTTACACGCCCGACTCCCCCTTAGAATCCCTACACTCGTTCTCCCCGTCTCCCTCCTGACAATATAATTAGGCGTGTTCCTTGCCAACTCCAGTGTCCACTTTACACACCTCTCCTGTGTCCTATTTACCTCTTCACTTTCCTTCCACCCCACACCTCTACTCCATACAATAGCACACTCATCACTATTGAGTCAAATAATTTAATTCTCCTTCCAAAATCATCTGCGAATAACTTCTTTTCCAACCTCTCTTTTATGTGACCATCCACTCCACCATTCCTCCGAAACAAGCAGCCCAGGCACACAAACTCTTTCACCTCCTGCACCGCCTTTCCCTTCCACTTCCACTTCCCTCCCTTATCCCTTCCTCCTCCTTTTCCAAACACCATAACCTCGGACTTTTCCGCATTCATCTCTAACCTGTTCTTATCCAGGTATCTTCTCAACCTCTTCATCATCTCCTTTAAGGCCTCCTCGCCTCTTGCCAGCAACACTATGTCATCTGCATACGCTAGTGACCAAATTCTAACACCTCCTACCACCCCGGCCTTCAGCTTACTTTCCATATCCGCTATTAAAATCGCAAAAAGCGTTGGGCTACCTAGCCCTAGCCCCCCCCCCCCCATTCATCCAGAATCCCTCTGAAATCCTCTCCCCTCCTCTCACCTTTGGTTTTCTTCATATATCTCCCTTACCCTCTCGATGAGGCCTCCGTCTACTCCCCTATCCTCCATCGCCTCCCACAACCTCCCCCTATCCACCGAAGGAAGCGCCTTTTAAATCCACAAAAAACGAGTACACTCTCAACCCCTTCTTCGCTAATTCTCTATCCACCACGTGCTGCAGAACGTAGATATTGTCGATAGTACTCCTACCCACTTTGAAGCCCGCCTGCGTCTCCGGCAATATTCCTTTCCCCTCGACATCCTTCCGCAGCCTCTCCGCCAACACCATCGCGTATAATTTATACGCCATATTCATTAGCGTAATCCCTCTATAATTTTCCTGTCTATCCCTATCTCCTTTCTTATATAGTGGCACCAATAATCCTTCTCTCCACCTTCCTGGGAATCCCTCCGCCCTCCATACTTTCTTTACTACCTCCTTTAGCCTCTCCCTAACCTCTTGTGTACTAAACAGCCATGCTTCGTTCTCCACCCCGTCCATCCCTGCTGCTTTTGACCTTCTTAACTTCCTCATCTGCTTCTCTATCTCATCGTCATTCAACTCCTCCATCTCTGCCTCCCCTGTTCTTCTATTGCCACCATCCCTTTTCCTTGCATCTGAGCCCTGAAATGATTCTTTAAAAAGCTCCCTCCACTTCTCACTCCCTATTTTCTCGCTTATCACCACTCTACGCTTCCTAAACCTATTTATTATCTTCCAGACGTCCCCCCCTGTCTTAACATTTTCTAACTCCTCTTCCGGATCTTTCTCCTTTTCCTGTGAGTAATATGTTATATAATAATTCATTATAATACAAACCTGTTTTTCCATGTCAGGAAGTTGGCCTTCTTTCTCATGAAATTACATACATAATAAAGGCCATGATATTTTATTTATTTTTTTAACCATTAAGTAATCCTTTCATTTTATCATAAAAAATATATGTTGTTTTCCTGAATATTTTATTATATTACATAAAAAATGGCGAGGTAGCCACCAAAATTTCGTTACAAAAAACTAAAAATGTTTGTTAGCCCCTTCTCGTAGAAAGGAGTACTCATTAATTTTTTCGGATGCCTTGATACCGTATACAACATATAGTTGAACCATCAAAATCGGTTGAGCCATTTTGGAGAAATTTTAATTTTCTTAGTTTTTAAAATCTTTTGTAAACTTTTTTTTCGTATTTTTCACTGGGGGTAAAGTAGTCCTATAATGATAGGAACTTACCCGAAAAATTTGAACGAAGAAAAGTGGGAGCAGCCCACCTATGGGTACCCGGCTACCGCCTTTTTGAACAAAAATAAAATATTTAAACTTGCAGTTGAAAAATATAATTTTCTAACAAACAAAAATCATCTTACATGAGAGAGCAAGGGTTGAAATTTGCATGAAAAACGCCTTACTTAATTTGTGGATCAACCTTCATTTATTTATTCATTTATCCTTACTTCGTGAATTTATGATTTTAAAATTGAATGTTATTTCTAATATATTACTAGGTACTACTTATATCGTTAGGTAAATTGCAAGTAATAATGTTGCAATGATCAATAAAGTAACATCACATACTTTAACGAAATGTACTAGGTAATAAAGTAAGCAGTACATCGTACTTGCAAGCAGCTTTTTACAATAAAATCTTTCTTAACTTATGTGTTTTAGTGATTTGCTGACTTGAAAATATCTTGTGTATGTAATGGTTTTGACCAAGTAGTGGCGGAGCATACTACCATACATACTAATTTTTTAAAAATCGTTTACGTACCCCAACACACACAACAGTTTAATAAATGCATGCACGGCCTCCAGACTGTTCAATAAATCAGTATGTGAAGCAAACAATATGAAAAATTTCTGTCTCGTTCAAATTTATGCATTTCTATTGTATTTTTACAGAATCAAGTTCGCATGGATCTGGTAGCAGCTCAGGTCCTCCAGATATTACTCGACCTGTAAGAAATTTACCACTTCGAGACGGTGAAGAATTAGTAGTGGACAGGGAAAGTAACTTAGTCCTTGGAAGGGCCAACTTCTTGAATGAAATTCTTACACCATACAAAGACCCTGCGGGCACAGAATTTATCGAATACCAGATTGTTCACCTGCAAGAGCCTCCCTATGGAATAATATACGTCCCTCAGTTCCCGGCCCCCGAAAAATGGGCGTTAGATATATACAAATATGGTGAAACACATAATGTAGGTACACCGTAAAAACTAGAGTTTTATTTTTTATGGCTTAATTTTTCGCATCCCCTGTTTTTGAATATGACAAGGTCATGCTGTTATTGTCAATGTGAAAAAGGACTCTGGGATTTAGTGATGATCAAGCTACTTTTGAAGAGGAATTAGATATATTCATCGTTACTGCTTCAAAATGTAACATTGTGTAACTTTTTCTCAATTACTTTGTTAAGTACGTTTGCATTTTAGAAATATGTACAGGGAAAGCTAGTACGCAATGAATATAAAAACATGTTGCGAAAGTGGTTTATTGACCACCTGTCGAATGGCGACTTCTCTGTGAAATATACACATGCATATACGTATCTATATACGTATATGTATGGTTTATGTGGTACTGGGCGCCAGCCAGGCCCGTACAGCGATAAGATGACCCGGCAAATTTTCAAAAAAAAAGGATTTTTAAAATAAAAATCAAATAAAAATTAATTGGACAATTATAAAAAGAGAAAAACCTGAAACCTAAAAAAATAAAGCTAAAGGAGCAAGGGGAGCATCTTTCTCAAGGGGTGGTTCTTTAGAGACACAACGGCCATTTTCTTTACTGACATCTATTGGCAACAACTCGATAATTTTAGAACCTCAACATAAATGTGGACTTTCCCCGACAGATCATACGCGACAATGTGATTGAAATTTCTCGAGAACTGTTAGTAAATACAAATTACTGGGGAAAGGGATTCTGCAGCGACCACGTGGTCGATGGCCAAAAATCCCGTACACGTGGCCATTACGAAGCAGACACAAAATCAGCTCTACGCGGGGTAAAATCGGAGGAAAATACACAGAAGAAAAATATCACGGAGAAATATCCCTATGCACTGCCTCGACATAAATCGCGGAAACCATATCGAAAGAGACAATTAAGAATAAAACGATAGCACTCAATAGGATAAGGAGGGGCCAAGCGAGGCAATGGGTCCATGGTCAAACACCGCCATTGCGTCGCCTGCCGGTTTTACAAAAAGATGTACCTTGAACATTTTTCTCGTTACTCTATTAATTTCCGATCGTTTTTACTAATATAGGTCCAAATATCTAAATTTTAAATACAATCCGCAATCAACGGCGAAGAAGTTGTGACACGTGTAGCCATAAGGGAACCAAGAACGAAAGTGACAGATTCATGCGACGCACCAAGACCGTGAACTCGAAGGGTGCTCGCATGTAGGCGCGTTCACAAACATTAAGTCACTGCGCAACTACCGCGGAACCTACGAACTAAATTAATCACTATCTAAAACTATGAACTATCGCAACTAAATCATAGCATTCTTCCATCAAATCTGAATCCCAAGATTCATGAAACCTTAACGAACGAAGGTCTCATGGATCCTGGAAAGTTTCCAATCTCAGTTTAGAGCGGGAAAATTTAAAAGTTGAGATGTGAACGGAATGTCGCGTAAGGTAAAACAACTATATATACCTGGTTCTAGACTTGTAAATTTATAATCAATGTGAGCAAGTAGTAGTCTGTACCCACGTTACGCTCCGCTGATGCGCCAATAAACCTAACCTCGACCAGACACGAGCGCGCATGCGCATACGCTTTAATGAGACTTTCCGCGCCTTTCGAAACTTTTGTCTCATGAAATCTGTCATAGGTGCTTGAATAATTTTTGCTTGATGCAAGGTTTCATGAAGACATAACCTTAACTAAATTCTAAGTTGTAATATACGTAAGTTACCGAGTTTCACAATTTACAATGCGCATTACTCGGTAGTCGCTCCCTAACCGGTCGGATCTCGAAGTTGAAGTCCAATTGATGGTCCACCCAATGACCGTTGAGACCGCTCTTGTCAACTTTCCGATCATTAATCGTAATTTCTTCAATATGACGTCAAATGTGGAGGCAATATGGCGTTACTTAGTGTTTCATTCCAGATTCGCCATGGTGGAGGTAGTCGCTGGTGGTTGTTTTACATTAACCAAAGTAACCATTCCAGCGTGCCAGAATCCCTGGTAATCTTCTGACGTGGCGACTCAGCCCTGGTTGTCATAGGGTCGTTAACTGGTATCATGACGTCACGCCTTGGAAATATGGTGCAGTAAAGATACTGAAAGATGGCGACCAGATGTGAGACCAACTACTGAATGTTTGAGGCCAGCCATCTTTTACTGAGGTCGGGAAGATGGAGACGTGGAATGGTAGGGCCATGATTGGTTGCGGGTCCTTTACTCAGGGTGCGTTAAATAACTCCAAAGGAACTTCCTCTGTCACTACCTATCCCTGGCTTCCGTGGTACTATCGTTGGCGGTGAATTCATCGTGACGTCACGCTTCGATGACATGGCACTGGAGGCCCGTAGGAGATGGCGGCTAGGCTCGGTGCTAAGTAGATAAAGTGTTCGAGGCCCGCCATACTGGATTGAGGTCGGTAACCATGGAGACGTGGGATACTTGGACCATGGTTAATGAGGGTGAAGTCCCATGGAGGTAGATTAGTAGAATAGTGGAACAGTTTTGACCAATGAAGTGCCTGCACGAGCTCTAGCAGTCACCTCATTGGTCAAAACGTTAGTGACTACTGGCGAACCTCTGATGCTACGATCCATCTCTGGCTACCGTGGTGTTGTTGTTGTTGTTTTTGAACTCGGATTTGACAGGTGAAGGTTAATTTACATGGAAGCATACGAATATCAGAAGGTGAATAATTAAGAACTAGAACTTTTGACGAACGCTCTTGGCCGAGGTGACTTCCGCTCTAGGTCAATGGCTTCATTTTTGAACCCTTTTAATTAGGAATTCCAATTTGAACTGACAGGTAAGTTAAAATTTACCCTGTCCCAATGTAAAGCCATGATATTCAAAAATTCAGAAAAAAAATTATATGTAATTTTTTTCTGGATTCCATGCACAGTGAGTGGAATTGCACATTTTTTCAAAAAATTCCAGAGACTTACATATTAAAAATTATCTGTTTATTAATCCATTCAATTTTTATGAACGAACTTGTTTAAAAATGCTGAAATGTTATTGTTTGCGATATAAAAAATGTCGTTTTCCTAAAACTGCTTCTTGATGATGTAGGAATGAGTTTTCTTCACAACAATAATTCAAATGTTAAAAATAATTTCGGATATATAATATATAATAATAATCATTCCATCATGTTCTTAAAAAAACCTAAATAAATATGAAAGGAATTAATGTAAAAAGTAATCAAATTATAACGTAAGGATTTATTTTAGACCTTTCCTAATCTCATATAGAACACTACAAAAATGGTTAGCTGGGCCAACACATTTTTTCGAATATAAAATATTATGAATATTATTATTATTATTGTACCATTAGGCTAAATTCTCTTCGGGGTAAATTTGGTAAACTCGGAATAAATTTCAATTATTCATTGAAGTTCTCTATAAAAATCCGTCAAATACCTAGATATTTTAGAAATATCTCGGAATCTTCGGAGATAAAATAAAATCCTATATGTCTCGTGAAATTTCTTCGAATAATTTAAATTTCCTTAAAATCTTCATAGTCACTAGGAATCCCGTGGAATTTCATTTTTCAGAATTCAGTTCTCTAGAAATCCCTTAAGATCTTTGGAAATCCTTTAAAATTCTTTTAGATCTCTTTAAAGTTCTTAAACTTAATAACCTGAACTCGATATCCTGTGAGGCGAAAATTTAGATATTTCAATTTCTATATTTTAAGAAATTCATTATAGGAAAATCATTGTAGGTCTATATTGAATTTCCCTAACATTTCTTCGTAAAGGGTGACCCTCATTTCAAAAGTAACTGAAAAAGTAACAATTGTCATAGATACAGTTGCTGAGAAAATTTAGCTAATCAAAAAATCGTCACTTATTTAAAAAAGTAGCTTAGTTACCACTATCCCCGATCAATGGTCTCATTTAAGTTTCACTCGAGACTGCTTTTTAGCCTTATCGTAGTATCTGGAATGAGCCCTGACATTAAATTTTTTTTTTAGAATTTGTGGATACATAACCGGGCTGTATTCCTGTGGTTTCAGCACGTTGACCAAGAAAGTGCAAGAAGGGAACTAGAAGTGCACCGGCAGCAGAACGCATTTCGGCAATCTATGCAAGCCCATAGCACTAATATGAGAAACAGACGACGACGACGTGATGGGGGGCAGTAATTGGCGAATAATATAATTCAAACATTTTGAGAAAGAATTACATGTATGTTATGTATATAATTTTTATTTTCTGCCAAATACACATATGAAGTGTTCCAGAAGGCGTCTTTTACTTCGTTTTTTTCATCATCAACTGAAGCGTAGCATGCTTTGATAAATAATCTTCTGATTCTTACTTTGATTCTAACCCACAACAATCTGGGAATTACAAATCCATTATCCTTGACACGCTGTCCTGCTCTTTTTTTATTCATAATCAAACAGACCCCTTGACTGCCATGTAATTCATTATCTACACCTGACCATGTTTCAAGTCCGCCTTTCAACTTCCCATTTTTCATCTCTTTAGTTTCACATCCCTTTTTCTTTGTTTCAGGGACACATTAAATATCTAGCTTTTCTACGCGCATAGTTTCTCGTAATCTCTTCCTCAAGGATCATTGACCCATCTAGCATTACGAATACTCAATATCCATTTAGTGCCTGAAACTTTACCTTTGTCTTTACCGGTTGCATGCCTTTCCTCAATCAAAGCTCCACTCTATTCCGAGGCTATTGTATTGTTTTCATTATTCATTGTGTATAGTCTGCGCTTAAATATCAACTTGATGCGAGACATGTATTTCCCACCAAACTTAGGTTAATGGAGGGAAAGTGTTGGGACAGAAATAGAATCGAGAGAGTCATAGTTGGTGGGTCTTGTATACTAAGAATGTCACCAGCCTTCAGCAGGTTGGCAATATACGATTTTTTTTTCATTTTGAATATAACACTGCCGAAGGTCTCAAATTTGATCATTGGAACAGAACACATCGATCGACATCTTGATGGGATCTCTGATTTTCGGAGAATAAGATTTTCGGTAAGACATCCAGAAATCCCGGCAAAATTCTTTTTTTTTATGCTACAGATTCATCATTTTAGTTTAAAATTAATTTTTCTTGTTCAAAATTCAACTATTCGATTGAAAATGCACGTATTTTCTTAAAAACTCATCTTTATTTTATGAAAAATTACTTTTTTTGGTTGAAAATTAATTTCTTTTGTTGAAAATTCAACCATTAAGGATATTTAAATAATACTATAGTCTATGTCAAGGATTTGGAGAGTATACTTCTTTCAATTTTGCGCTTATTGTTTGAATAATTTATTTTTAAACAATGTTTAAAATTCTGCAACATAAATCGGTGAAAATTACAGTGATATTTTTTGACAGAAATCAAATTTTTTAATAAAACAATCTATTTGAGGAAAACCAATTATCAGTTGATCATATATATAATCAGGCGCATGAGCACGACGCATCCGATTGTGAATTTGTGATAATTGTTCTACTGTCCCGAACACAGGCGAGGGCAGTTTGGAAATGTGTTTTTATAAATCAAGTAAATATAATTTCCAATAGGAAGATAGTAAATATTATCGTGATAATAGGTTTTAAATTTTGAGGATAGAAACAGTACGAGTGCTCTGAAGCACTGGAATCTCTGGAATAAATATCTTGCATTCGTTAACTGTTCAAATAATGAAATGCATAGTTTTTCACTCTGAAAAAAAGATCATTCAATAAAAAAACTCGTCTCTTAATCTCTTTTTCTTCTTTCGAAATAAAAATATGTTTATAATTTCGGAAAAATCTTTAGTCAAAGAAATTTTTGAATGAATGAAAGAAGTTGTTTTTATGAGTGCAATTGAATTTTCTGTCCGCATAATTTTTTAGTATAAACAATAATTTTCAGGTTGAATACAAAGTTCCTAAATTAAGGAAAGGAGCCTTACCACCTGAAAAATTTCAATGCAATAAAAAAAGCAATGAATTGAATATTGATACATATAAAGTAGATAAACCTAATGAAACGATTACTGATCCGGATTTAGAACCAATTTCAGTAGCAAAGCTCAAATTTCCAAAAATAAGAAAAACTAAACCAACTAAAAAATTAAAGTGAAATAAACAAAGCAATGAATTGAATATTGATA
Source organism: Andricus curvator (assembly GCA_932195095.1). Classification (NCBI taxonomy): domain Eukaryota; kingdom Metazoa; phylum Arthropoda; class Insecta; order Hymenoptera; family Cynipidae; genus Andricus; species Andricus curvator. The sequence goes on from CAKNYM010049831.1 coordinate 163,243, forward strand.
CAGATAAAGTAGATAAACCTAATGAAACTATTACTGTTGAGCCTGCGGAGGGTGCTGAAAGAAATGAGACCAATGATATTCCAGCTTTTGTCAATTCAGAAAGTCACTTGTCTAATGAAATATTTAATAATGAAAAAAGCATTAAATTTCCAATTCCCTGGGCAAGGCATATTATTACGATTGGCAATTCCCAGATGGTTCCGTTTTCGCAGTGTACAGCGGAATTAGTTAATGGTTTACTTGAACCAGATTCGGAAAAAGAAGTAGTTATAAAGGAGAATTTGGAAGTATGGATTGCTCTTTTTGGGAAAGTAATTGATTATGAGAAAATCGGAATTGATAAAACTATCCCATCTGAGCACAATCTAGAAAAATTAATAGAAGTCATTGATAAATTATAAGTTTGTAATGGATGTACCATTCCAGGGAAAAGCGACAATTTTGAAAATCCTGTCACACACAGTGATAAGGAAGGTTTTCTGAGACATAATGAGTGTACTTATATTTTAAATGCAGAAGAACCGTAGAAAGCTGGAAATGTTTGCAAGGCTTGCGAACGTGCAGCGGAAACCATATCAAGGAGAAGTCGAAAATTGGATAATGCAGAAAGTGCAACAGAATCAAGCTAACCAGACAAAACTCAATTATAAAATAAATTTTTATCGAAAAGGACTGTATCGATGTCAAGAACGAATGGCACAAATGTGTAATTCATCTGTTAACAAAATTTTAGAAGAACAAGAAATACCTGTTTGTGAGCACCTTGCAATAAACGAATTGTTACAAGCAGCCAAATGCAAAAACACCAAAAACCGAAGGTACTCATATGATTGGTTGATGCTATGCTTATTGTTGCACATGAAATCTCCCACATCTTACAACTTTTTACGAGATAACAACTTCCTGGTATTAGCTTGCATTAGAACGATTCGAAAGTAAGTATGCCTACAATTATACTTCTTAATCTTAATTTCAAATATCAAAATTGTAAATATTGCTTACTAAATTCTACTTCCTTATGAACAGGTACTTATCGATGATCGACACTCCATTTGGTTTCGATTCAAAATTTTTAGATGTTCTAAAATCATACTTTGATACGAAATCATTATTGAAACGACATGGTTTGCTACTTCTAGATGAAATAGGCACGAGAAAGAATATAGCGTTAGATCATAAAACCATGTCCTGGAAAGGATTGGTAGACTTTGGCACGAATGAATAAAACGCTGGCATAACAGATAAAGTCGACCATGACCTCGTATTGATGTTCCAGCCGCGAGGGATTGCAAATAACCCTGTATTCTACGATTGGCTTAACTAATTATCTTATATCAGAATATAAGTGCGAATACGTACTTTCCGTAAGAATAAATCAGGATCCGTTGGTGGTATTTGTTTTTCGATTTTAATTTGCTTTCGTAATTCTCACAACATGAATAACAATTATTAATATTTTTAATATATTTTGTTTATAGATGCAACAAATAGAATTTTTATGTACACTGGAACCTCGATTTATGCAACTCAACTTATGCAACTCATGCCCTAAGATTGCGGCCCTCATGCTGTTTGTCACGCTTGACTAAGCATCGCCTCTCTCTCGGACCCGCGGCTGTCCTCATCACAAAACTGCGAAGGGCATCAGTTCTAGGAATGCCCAAAAACAGTTTACTGAAGTCGAGGTTCAGTGTATTACACGGATACTTTCTGGACCTGAAGTTACGAAAAGGATGTTCATTATTTGATCTTTTCCTAATTTCATACAATTTTTCCTCTATTTCCTCATATTTCACTTTTCATTTCTGTCCTAACCTGAGCTTCAGATTTACTGAAATATTTGAGTCTGACTGCAAAGGGTTTTTTTAGGATGTTTAACTACATCTTTGTATCAATTTGTGACATCGAATTCATATCATACCTCGTTGACACAAATTAATGCAGAAATTTATTAAAAAATCTGTCTGGCAAAAAAAATATTTGTGTGGATTTAGACTGCTTCATAGAATTTTCTAATTTATTCCTTTCCTCTGTATAGATTTTTCAGAAGGGTGCGCATAGCTGGAGGCAGCAATGATCATCCAGCAACGCCCACTTTTTTGCAGATTTACAAGATTTTAGCAATGTTCAGTATCTTAAAAACTCCAAAAAACGGGAAACTGTTCCTCTCAAACCGAAAATAAAAGCTCTGCTCCCTTAATGTCAATCGCCAAAATTAAAGAAATTTGAGGGACTGACAAGTGAAATAAGTCAAAGGCGTTAAATGGAATGAAGGAAAAGCTAAACGTCGTTTTTGACGCATATGCTGATTTCACTAACTTCGCTAACGCCGATGATTATGACTACGTTCTACCAGAAGTTATTTACTGTCTTATATATTACAACACTGGCATTTTGTGTAAAAGTTTGCAAAAATATATTAAATTGCGAAATTTGCTGCGCTGCCTTTTTCTCTTCTGTAAATGAATAATCGAACGTTCTTTTGTTAATCACTGCAAATTTAGGGAAGTTTATCAACTGGTCTTGGACGATGTTACAAAACACAACGTATTTACGTTTTCCTGCGAAGAACATACTGTAGAAATAATTGCAATTATTATTCACACTTATTTAATGTTGCGAATTAGCGATTCTATTGACAACCTAATTTTGTGTAGTTTAAAAAGGCACATAATTTCGGTTGTTTATGATTTTATAAAATGTCATTTTCCAGACATGTATATATGTTTGTAATATCTATTTTTCATATTATTTCAATTTATCATTTATTTTAATTATATAATTATTTTTTTAATGTAATAATTACAGGTTGGCCGCTGGACCAGGAAAGTGGAAATTTGTTATGACCGGGAAGAACCGGGTAATGACTTTCGGAAAATGGAATTATATCAAATTTAAAATCCTATTCAAATTTTGTTTTAGTCTAAACGCACTTTAAGTACTTTGTGGTTTCTATCTTTCTGCTATATCGCCCTTTGTTTGATGGTTGAGGCATAAACATTTCCTTTGGCAGTCACATGGAGAAGTTGGGTTTGGGTCTTTTTATGTGCAAAGGAAATAAGTATTAATATGTGTGCCCTTCGTTTATATACATATTTTAGGATCGCGTTCCGGGTAAAATGGATAACCCTTTCGTTAAATTCTCCCCTCGCCACTTGTCAAAACATGCCTGGCACCTAACTCTCATTCCGCTAGCATCGCAGGCGTATGTCACGGTTTGTAATTCATTACAGTTTTCAAGGTCCCTGAGTGAACTATGGTTCTAACTGATTGTTGGAATGGAGTTAATATGACTCATGGTGATTCACTAGCCTTTTGTATAATTACTAAATTGAGGGTTAAAGGATTTTCAAAAGTGTCTAAGGGAGATTCTAGTTGTTTTTGAGCATTTGCATATTTATTTTCTTCACTAGTTTCTGCATTAACAACTTCTTGAACTTCGAGTTCGTTTAGTTCGTTTTCAGCCTGGTTTATAAATGAGTTTGTTCTTTGATTAAATTCCGTTTTATTATCCAGGTCAAGTTCCTCGATGGTATTTATATTAACTTTTTGTTTTGATCCCGTTACTTTATAATCAGTTATCTGATCCTGCGCGACTTTTGAGTCATTATTGGTAAAAGGAATATGCTTTAAAGGGTTCGAATGTGTAACTATTTGATTATGCCAAAATGAAATTTTAACCTTTTCTGGTCGGAGGTATTCTCATCCTAGAATTTCATCCGTAATCAGAGGACAATCTGGAGATACAACGTGAAAAACGATCATAGTTTCTTCTATGGGTAGCTTCATTGTGCCTATAGTGAAAATTCTATTTTGAGTCAATTCCGTTATATCTATAGATTCAGCTTCCTTTACTAATAATTCTTCGTTTAACAAATGTACTTTTATAATATTAATATTGGCTCTTTCTCGTTTCAATAAGGTTCGTACGCTTGTTTGACGCTCTTATTTCGTCTCGCCCGTCGCTGCGTCTGTTCGGCGAGCGAGATATTGATAAGGCGGAATGTAATTAGTCGAAAATTTATGATTGTTATTATTTATGAAACTTGAAACTCCGGGTGAATAAGAACGTTTTTGATCAGGATTTGTGTATATACCGAGAGCTGTCATAAAACGGACATGAGGGCTAGGACAACAGTCACGTGTTCCTGCATAATTAGGCTGCGAGTATCTTGATTCGTGATAATGGTTTGTGGGACATTGACGGTTTAATTGCTGTCTTGCTTCGTACTCAAGCACGACTTTCAAAGCGGAATCTAAGTTCTGGGGCTCTTTTCTTGAAACCGTGCGAGAAATCTCGTATGCGAGATACCTCGCATGGTTATGTCTCACATGCGAGTTGAAAATGGTATTCTTGAGTGCCACTCAAGATGCAGTGGGTCTATTCTTGAAAGTAACAAACAAAATTTGTCACACGCGAGATTGAAGCGATGATGCTAGTTTTCCATAGAGCCTTATATTCAATAGCGACAAAGTATCAAAAGAAAGACGTTGTGTGATTTAGGCTGTTAAATAAATGGTATGCATCATATGCGACTGCCATAGATGAATGTGTACAACCTTATAATATCTTTGCATAAACCAACGAAGGTAAGAGGCAAGAGCAAAGATATCTTTCATAAGAGCATTGAAAAAAAATCATGTCTGGGATCAAAAACACAACAAAAAAACGCATGTATGTCAATGAGGAACAGAAAAATCTACTTATTGGTAAGTATTTTTGAACTTGTGTACAGTAATGGTGCTGCGGTTTGTTGACAATTAAGGTTACAGTGCATTGTCGTTGTGAATTATGGTGGCCCAAAAAATATTTCTTCAGCGAAAGGGCAAGACCCCATCACCGTAAAGTTTCCATTTTCAGAGAAAGAAAATCCGTATTTTTTACAATCTCATCAGAGAAGGTGTTATATTTGTGTAAAATTTG
>CAKNYM010049831.1:168266-198499 GCA_932195095.1 Andricus curvator
ATGTCCACGTTTTGAGACCCTTTTACCTAAAGGTTAGTTCGTTAGTCAGCTGTTTTGAATAAAAATTCTAAAAGTTAGAAAGATTCAAAAGTTCGAAATTATCTTCACGACTTTTTTCGATAAAAATAATATTATCAGTGTTATAGCATTTTAAAAATCAAAGTAAAACGCAAATTTTAAGCTGAACAACGCCCGATGTGAAAAAATTCAACAGAAGGATAAACGACACAAGCTAAGAGAAAAAAACAGACGAAAAAGCATAGCAGGATAAGCATGTATAAGCTGCCCCTGGCCGAATCTGTTTGACATTCTCACCATGAGTTGATACTAATATGAGGTTCAATTCCCCAGAAGATTATATCTGAGAAATCATTTTTATTGGAGTTATGGGGGTGAGTAGAAAAATCGAAAAACATCTTTTTCTACGAAAATGGCTTGACTAATTTCGATGGGGAAAAAATATGTTATGGGTCCCAATGGAGGTATGTTTCGAAAAAATTATGGAACATTTTAGACAAAAAGAAAAGGTGAAACAAAATTTCAAAATTTTTTCGATTTTTTTAAAATGGGAAATTCTTGAGGCACAATCACCGTTTTTTGCCTAAAAATACCTTGAATTGTGTGGAAAAATATGTGAAAGTTTGAAATCAATCAGATAGGCTGCCCATGGTTAAAAAAATTAAAAATCTCCAGCGTACCACGTTAAATGCACGTCCGCTGATGTATAATGAGGAGGCTGCAAACTCACGCTGACATTAGACTTGAAACACTTTGGTAATGCTCGAAAATCAGACAAAAATTTTCCGAAAAATAATAGTACCTTCTATTCATCCAATATTCTCATCTGATGTTCTTTCATATTTCATTTATTTTGTCTACTGAACTTGTTCCTATGATATTCTCTTGTTTTTTCTAGCTCCTCACACAGTTCCTCACTGGAGAAGGTTTTGGTATTGAAACTGTTCCGGATTCGTCACCTTTCTTTTTATACCCTGATTTTCTATTTGCACGTATGGCCTTGACCGGCCCCAAAATAGCCAGGTAGTCCTTGAGCCTCAACTCGCCTGCCAATGAGCGCTTGCCACGGCATGAAGTGGCGTGAGGAGTTGCGGAGGCGAGCTTCGTTCTCTCCACTCGCCCCGCTCGCTCCTTCGGTTACATATTTTGGGCATTGTCTTTCCGATCTTGAAATGCTGTGGACTTTTCTCATTTTCGCTCGTTTTGGCAAATGTCTCGGATTCTCGCGGCTAAGAAAACAATTCGTCATCGTACAGGGTAAGGTTTCGGTACAGGGATAGCTGTTAAGATTGGAGAAGATTCAGTCATTCGTTTTATCATTTGCAGTTATTCCTCAGATCTTCTCTTGTTTTTCCTTGTTTAGATTTGAGAAACTCAAGTCATTTGTTTTCTCATCTGATTTTGTTCCCCCGACCCCGATGTTCTTTTGTTCTATCTTCATTTGCTTTACTGATTCCTCACAGTATAGGGAAAGATTTTCGTTGAGGAATAGGTTCTCTAATCTCATACATTGCTTATAAAAAAGAAAGTTGTGAGAACCAACCTGAAAGCCGACAAAAACACAGAAAGATCGAAATAAAAACTTCAGATGAGAAAACAACTGAATACGACAAGAGAAAAAGTTAAGGTGAAAAAACGAATGAAAGCACAAGTAACGTATGCAAAAATGGTGCACCCAAAAAATATCTACAAATTTTTTATCAACTATTTTTTATAAAATTTCCTAGTTTTTGTTCAAATCGTAAAAAATAAGATAGAAAATAAATTAATCAATTTTTTGGAAAAACAACACAAAGTGCAATAAAATGTTAATTAACAAAAATTTTGTTTGATAGGATGCGCACTTTTTTCAATTATAAAAACAAGACAATAAAAATACATTTGTTTCAATATCAATGCTTATTATGAATTGTAATAATATAAATTTCTTAAAATGGTACGTTTTTTAGGGTAGCTCTAAATATAGAAAGAAATATAATATACATTTGATATAATAGAGTTGAACTAAATGTAGAAAAGTTCGCACTTTGAACTGAATCGATTGCGAAGCATAAGATACGTGATGATAATGTGTTCGTTAAAGTGAAAAGCCCTTAGATTAACGTGAGAAATTTTTTAGTTTTCGTAAAATTGGACTGAATGTTCGAAAGTTGCCAAATTTTTTAGGAATTGAACAGAAGTTTCTAGCCAATAAAAGCATACCAATAACTTTCATTTTTAACTCATCCGTGCCCCCGCCCTCCCCCTAAACATACGCAGAACGCCCCAAAAATAAAAAAACTACATTTGTACGTATTATTGTGGATTTGCAGCATTTTTTGGTTACTTTGTTAATAAAAATAATTATCAGTGGACCGTTTGCATATCACCCATGACTTGATGAACAATTTTTAATTGTTTAAAGAAAGGTTCCTCATTCAAACCATTATTTTTTTCATATAAATGTAAAAAAATAATCGTATTTTCTGAATGGAATGTAATAGATGGTCACTATTTGGAGTAGTTAATTTTTTAAAAACATATGATTATTTAAACAATTCATTATTGTTTATTTCCAAAATTTCTTCAAATCGAGCCATAGATGTCCACTGTTTTCTCAAGTATAGTACTATATTGTATAAAAAGAATAGCAAAAGAGATTTAAACCATCCGTTCTCAACTTGAAGGAAATTGTAAAGTAAACAATAATTAATTGTTTAACCCTTAAAGAACACTTGGCGTCATCTTTGAAAATATTTTTTTCTATTTTGTATTGTTTCAACATCACTCCTGACTTTTTTCCAGCCAAAAATGTCTGCAGGTGTATTTGGATGTGTGTCATTTAAAGGTTAAACAATGACATGAAGTTTTCAGCAGAATTCAGCACTCCTCAAAATCATTCAATAGTATGCTTAATTCACAAAATACGACTTTAAAAACATTTTTTGGGAAAAGTATTTGTTCAAACTAATTCAATTTGTTCAAACAATTAAAATATCATTATTATGTTCTTTCTTTACACTATACAGTCAGAAAAAATAATTTTATGTAATCCATTTTATATTATTTTTTTAAAGTTTTGAAAAAAACTGCCCGAGCAAATAAAAATTGTTTAATCAAACAGAAATTGTTTAAACATTAGAAGAAAATCATCAAAGTTATGTAAGCATTTAACAAGAAGTAGCACAGGATACCAATTTGTGAAAAAAGTGGACATCTCTGGCTCGATTTGAAGAAATTTTGTGAATAAACTATTAGCTGTTTAAATAATCACAAAATGTTTTTGAAAAAATGTATGACTCCAAATAATGATCAATTAATACATCTCATTTAGGAAATACGATTATATTTTACACTTTTTGAAAAAAAAATAATTGTTGGGATAAGTTACATTTATTTAAATAATTAAAAATTGTTTAACAAGTCTTAAGAGATATTCATAACTAAATGCCTTTATCAAATTAAAAATATTGTTTTAGTCTGAAATTTGAAAATTTAAATTTTTTAATATATAAAAAGAACAATTGTCCACGTATACTCACAGATTCCGGCTATACGTATCGAAATTTCGGTGCAAATATCCCGCGGCCTAATTTAAAACAAAATATAGATTTTTTCAGATTTCAAACAAAAATTTTCGAAGCTTTTTAAGAATTGTGAAAGGCTTCAAAAGCATGAAAAACATTTTCTCAAGATTAAAAATTAATTTTAAGAGAATATTTAAAAACATTTGCAAAATTGTCGAAAATAAATCTGGAAGATTTTAATGGAATATTTATATTTTGCGGGATTTAAACAAAAATTAGGGGAAATTTTAAGAAGATCTCGAATAATTTTAAAATGTGTTTAGAAGTTTGGGAAAAATTTCAAAAATAATTTAAAATTTGAAAAAATGTAAACATCATGTAGATGTTTCAAGATTTTAAAATTAAATTTTAAAGCTTTTTAAGGATTTTTTAACAATTTAAAATAAAAAGAATTTAACTTATAATTTGCGAAGTGTTCAGTTTATAAGAAAACTGTAATCGTTCAATTTTTAATATTTCTGGTTTAAAATTGCTCAAAATGATTTGCAGCTCAGTTTTTATTACTTCAAATGGAGAAATTTTTAGGTCCAGAGTTCGAATTTTTTAATTTCTTCGACCGTGAAAAATGTTCGCGAAATGGGGGAAAACCGGGAAATGAGCGGGATTTTTTTTCTCTGATTAAAACGACCACCCTGATTTAGACACTGGATAAAAGATTTCTTGTAGATTAGCAGACTTCCTTAAATCACGTGATTACATTTTTGTCACTTTTTGATCCCTCTCCCATGTGATCCAAAGTCGCCTTTCACAGAATGCCTCATCTCCCGTCTCAAAAAAAACAACGTGGTTAATGGAAACCCTTCTATCCGTCGATTTTGTGAAATTATGCAAAATCTAGGAAAATAACTTCGTATAACGTAGTAAATTTAGGAAGTCGAAAAAACATTTTTGTAAAAGTTTCATATTTCCTCACAGCAATGGGATGTCTTATTCGATCCCATTCATCTCCCAGGTGGTCCCAGCGATAACCCGCCGGATATCCCGAAAGGTGGAAATTGGGATATCCAGGATATCCCTGGGACGTTTCTGGGATATCCCAATTTCCACCTTGCGGGAAATTCAAGACCTCTGAGAGACAGCCAAATTAAGTAAACGACAGCCTTTCCAATTCCACGACGTTGACCTCCATCAGTTGTATGCAGCGGTTAAAGCAATTAAATCTACGGCTACCGGCACCGATGGTATAAATGGTTCCGCGATTCTCCTCTGTGTCCCCTCTTGCTTGCCTGCTTTACTCGAAATTGTGAATTCCTCCCTGAGTACAGGGATATTCCCTACAGCGTTTGTCCGCCCTCTGTTATACGCGAGTCGCATAGGGTGAGATCCTTTTAATTTTAATTATAAAAATCCTCTCGCATACGACGTTTATCCTTTCGGTGGGCAACCATTTTAGATATTAGGACTTTAGACTCAAAAGATAGACAGAGAGAAAAGAGAGAGAAACCGATACGCCGCAGCGCCATGGAAATTCAAGCGCGCGCATCTCCCTCCATTCGATTTTTCCCACTCCCGGTCCACTCCCACGCGGCACCGCGGGTTTAAAAAGACGCGCTTCGCCACGGAACGGCAGAACGATCAGGACTGGATTTCCCGCTCTGATCTTAATGCTAACGGCTGGACTTCCCGCTATTAGCACTTGTAACCTCCCCGGGCTGGACTTCCGATCTGCCCAGGCAAGCCAAACGAAAATCCTCAGGTACTCTCAACGCCACTCTCTTTCCCAAGGCTGGATTCCCAGCTTTGAGGAATCGAATACCGCCGCCAGGCCACGTAACAAACGCGCCCCCTTGCGTTCGGCACTCGAAGCACACAAAATTCGGCCTCTCTCTCCATACACTAACTCTGGCGAACCGGGCAAACCTTAGTTTTATAAGTGTAGGCACTACCTGTCACTTAGGCCTTACACTCGCTGTAAACAATAAATGTGAAAAGACTCTCCCGATTACGCTCTCACACGTATTGAATAAAGTTTCCTACCACTTAACAACAACAAAAATGGTAAGCATTTTTCATTTTACCTAAACACTAGGGTAATTTTCTTTATAATTTTGTTTATTTTCTCTCCCTGTTTTTTTTCTTTCCTCCTTTCAAGAGTCGGCTGGCATACCAGATAACTCGTAACCGCTGACACGGCTGGCATACCAGATGTACTCAGCTGGATCCCGAACTCTATTCGTCATAGATATTTTTTTCTGAAATTTTTTTTTCCGGACTACGAACCAGTGGACCACGCGGAGGTGAAGGACACTCGCCGATAACCGCGTCGCCGAGCGACCGCTATTTCTAGGCACGAAGTTGGCAAGTGTCCGGGTCCCAAGTGTTACCGGGAGGTTATTTTGCGTATATAAACACTCGTCGTTTTATTTATAGACAAAGCCTATAACGGAGCGGCGCAAGATAAAGCGCAAGTCAAAGCCCGCCGCCGTGAGACGCAGCCTCAAACGCATCATAAAATATTACATACATCCCGTACTGAGCGCACCAGGGTACGCCACGGGACCGGTGCGACCCACCTATGCAGGGCGCACATTATTAACACGTGGATTCTCAACGGGATTGCGCGATAGAAGTGTGCCGACGGATGCCCACGACCGGTACCGAGAGTATTCCCAAAACTCGCAACCTGGAGTTTCCACATATGAACCCGGAACGAGTGGACTTTCAGGAGCAACGAAGATCGGCCAAGCTCAACACTGCCCACACAAGGAGCCTCCCTATGGGATAGGGAAATTCAGCTCCGACGAACAGCCGGAACCTAGCTCCTCCGGAGAGGAATGGGATTACGTGCGTCCCCATCAGGTATCGTCAAACCCCGCATTGCGTAAGTCACGGAGTATTTTTTCACCTCCAAGTACGCCACCAAAATATTCTCCCACTCTCACGTCCAACGCAGAGGTCGAACGGATCCTCTGCGAACTAACTTCCTTCTCGCCTTCTGTCCTTGTTACTCCCATTCCGCCCTCTCCTTCCCCACGACCCATTTCCGACGAGTATATAGAACAAATGTTCACGTCCGTAATTTCCACCTACCCCACTCGCTTAATCACTCCTTTTTCTCCATCCTCTTGTCCAGGCTCTTGTCATTAACCCTGCTAAATCCGTTATTCTTCCTATAGGAAACTTTAAAGACGCTCGCTTGCCCAACTTTGAGAGAGGCGGATCCTTGTTGTCCATCGTAGCTCAAGCGAAAAACCTAGGTCTTAAAATGCAATCCAGTTGGAGTTTCGAGGATCACGTAACCACTGAAATCAAAGGGGCGTATCTACGTTTAAGAAAATTGTATTCTTTCCGTCCCTCCCTGTCACTCAGGGTAAAACTGTTTCTTTGTCAGTCATTGGTACTAATTAATTTTCTGATGTTAAACATTGCGATATATTGGTCAAATAATGAAGCAGATTTTTTCTCGTTTCATCAGAAAAAATTATTCGACCAGTAGATCGCAATGTTTAACATCAGAAAATTAATTAATTAATTACCCTTGTAAACAAATTAACATCTTCGATTAACTCATTGGTACTATCCCTTTTTGAATATGCGTATAGGACATATGATCCTTGCCTGTATGCCACTCTGAGAGAGAGGATACAGAGGGTGCAAAATGCGTGCTTCAGATTCACATATGGAATTAAAAAATACGGCCATATTACACCCGCCTTGAAAGAATCTGGCTGGCTGAAAATGAAGCACAGATGCGAATTGCAACTATGTGTCCTCTCTTTCAGGGTCCTCTCGCAGGCGTTCCGGAATATTTATTTGATATATTGTCATTTGTAGAAGATAACCGAGCTAGAAAATCTCTTGCAATCAGATCCGATGGAAAGCTTTATGTCCCGCGAGCGAACACATCGAAACGGGAATCCATCTTTTCCTACGCTACTCCGCGCCTCTTAAACAGCTTAAAAAATCCGCTGGCTTCTTACTTCATCCGCACTGTAAGGAAGGAAGCAACTGAACGCCTTCGCACGGCAACATAATTTGTCTCTTCATAATAAGTAATTTCATTCTTGTCTTCTTTTATATTTAAGTTTCGTATTTTAATATAAGTTCTCGAGTATTTCACGTTATGGTACAACAATCAGTTTCTATCTATTTCTGAAATGATCTCAAAAACTATATATTCAAGCCCTAGTTTTTAAGTTTCGTTTCCTTATGGTTTAGATTAAATTAAGAGGGTTAGGTTTGAAAGAAGCTTTAAGCTGTACCTCGCCCTTTGGGTTCTTATGTTAACGCTTGACTGCCATATACATATCCTTCTTTTTACGATCTCAATAAAGATTTATTATTATTTTTATTATTATTATATCCGGCGGGCTATCTTTGGGATAGCCCTGGGAGATAAGTGGGTTCGAATGGAATATTCCGGTAAATCCTATTGCTGTGAGGGTTAAATGTAGGAGCTTTAAATGTTATTTTTGGTGTTTTCAAAAGATTTGGTAAAATTATCTCTTTCAGCGTAGGTGACTCTAATATCTTCGGAACGTTCCTGGTACGTGTAAAATTCCCGCCAGTTGGGAAGGCTCCAGGAACGTTCCACTGGGGCCTGAGGAGAACCTTCCGTTATTGTTATTTTTAACAACAATTATCTCGTAAACCGTAAGAGATCGGCCGGGAACGACACGTTCCGGGAACGTTCCGAAGGTTCCCGCGAAACGTTCCGTGCTCTTAGGGACTAACCGTACCTACACTTAGAGATAAATGTAGAACATATTTTGAAAACACCAAATATAACGAAGGGACCGTGATCTAGAGGAAATATTTTTTTAAGCGGAGATAATCACATTTTTGTAGGACTGGGGTGATGATGGTGACATACATGGGATAGAGTATTTTGAAGATGAAATCATTTCTCAGCAAGTGAAAAGCAGTTTAAACAAAAATAATGCTAAAGAGAATATTCTAGAGACTGGTGAGCTACCAAAAATTGAAGCATTAATTGCACCACCGCCGCACAGTGGTCCGAATGGTCGAAAAGGTGATCAAAAATCTAAATCTTATCCGATTTACATGAAATTTATTTTGTGAATACTTTTTGGGTCCCTAATTCCAAATCTGTTTTCAAAATTGAAAATGGTGCACCCAATATGGCAGCTAACACATTCTAAATATGACTACTTTTTTATGAAATCCATTTAAGAAACATTGGGTAGGTTGCTGGATCTAAATATGTCATAAAAATATCAAAATTCAGAATGGCAAATCTAATATGTTGGGCAAATTAAAAAAATAATCCTATAAGAGCATGACATTTATTTTATAATAGTTTTTCGAATTCCTGATCTCGAACCTCTTATTCAGTTGTATCGAGTGAAAGGTGAGTCAGTACTGATGAAATGTTAATTAGTTAACCAAGTAAACCATACACAAACATTTATTTAAATATACTCTTGGAACATTGCATAGATATTAAAATTATAAATTGTACGCATTTTTGTCGCTTGAACATATATACAAATCATTTACACAATGTTACAAAATTCGTGTTTATTTGATTTTTATGATATTTCTTTCTGTATTTTGAAACGCTGATTCTGAAACTAATCTTTCCTTTTTCGTAGGATCAATATGTTCGGAGATATTGAAGATTAACTGTTCAATATCACATAAAAAATGTAAAAATCATATTGCGAGCGTGCAAGAACGTAAGAAAAGATATATGGCAATTTTGAATTAGGAACCTTTAACATTTCCGAATCCTTTGATACAAGGTTTAGGAAACAGCCAAAAAATGTTTATTTTTTATTTTTCAAACTGGTTTTTCTGAAAACCGCGAAAAAATACAATGTTCGCCCTCAAGTGCCTATTATACTGGAAAAACAAACCGAAATGTTCCATGGATTTACGATAAACAAAATGTTGTTGCCTAGTGTTATTTTCAATTTTGTTTTAAAATAATTAATTTAAATTGAAGTACAGAATCCTCAAATTCTTCACATTCATTTGAGCTTGTGTTATCATCACAGTCTTGACTTTCTTCATCAGATGATTCCGTTTTTTCTTGTGGTATTATCACTAGCTCTAGCACTGATTTGGGCAATCGTTTAGTTTTTTTTTTCAAAAAATTCAAAGTTTGTGTCAGAATTAAAAAAAAAAACTTTTTTAGGGCCAGCACCGCCGTTTTGTTTTTTCGAAAAAAAAGTTGTTCTGAATTGTGCTAGAATTGCGCTCAATTGTGCCGTAAAATATTTTTCAAAAAAGTCAACATTTGAACCGAAATTCACAAAAAAACATTTTTTGAGACATTACGTGCAAAGCAATTATTGTCCTGTACACTTTTTACTTAGGTTTTTGAATCCAAATTTTTTCAAAATGCAAGTTTCAAAAATCTATAAGTTGTGCTGGGTTTTGCTATACGTGCAAACCAATTATTGTCCCATAGACTTTTCATTCAGGTCCATATTTTTTCATGAAAATCTAGTTTATTTTTCTCAAAATGATTTTTGAATCCAAAATTTTTCAAAATGCGAATTTGAAAAATCTAAAAGTTGTGCTGGGTGATACTAGGCGTGCAAACAATTAATGTCTCATACACTTTTCACTTAGGAGAATATTTCTTCGTGAAAATGAAGTCCCCGGGCAAAAGAGCATAAACTCTAACATTTTTTTAAAATAATTTTTTTCACAAAAAAATTTTGTTCAACAAATTTTTGTTTTTCAAAGGGGTAACATTGTTAAATCTGGTTACATAAAGCATGTTACTGTTCAGTGACGTACTTGTTCTGTGGCTGGAAGGTAACAATGTTAAGTAACTTTTTTACCGAATGAAGATGTACCAGTTTCATAAAAAAGTTGTAACAATGAATGTAACAATTGTTTCTTAACTTGGTTACATGCATGGAATATAATAATTTTGTTACCGAGTTACGTAACTGAATTTTAACGGCGTTACTGTGTGGTCTTGTAAGCGGTGCATAATGTTAATTAGTAACAGCTATGTAATAATGTGACATGACTGTTATGTGACAAACGAGTATCATTTGTACTTCATGTTGGTTACACGCATGATCTGTATGAATTCTGCTATCTTGTTACGTAATAACTCTAATGATAGATCATCATAGAGAATCCAGTAGGTTCCTGCATATACGTATCCTACGTAGTGACCACTTTCAGTTGGATCGTATATCCCTCAGTATGCTACAATTCCTACGATCTGGAACTCCGCGTTCAAGCCAACTTTCACACGTTGTGGTATATTACAAAGGCGTACCGTATTGCTGATCCCTGTGTCGGCATTAATCAGAAGATTTGGACCGTAACATATATTAACTGCTGATTGTTAGCCACAGCATTTTTTCTTCATATTTTTCGGGGGTAACTGCAACGCCTTCTCTGAATGTTCTCCCCGGCTTTCTTCAGAGTCAGCAGCCTTAAGTGCGCTTCTACGTAAGCGTCTGATGATTTCTTTTTGCATATTGTGCACCTAGATTCCAGTGTGTAGCTTGGCGTTAACAAAAAAGGCTGTGTGCAAGCTCGCCGACATTACATAGAGCATTTACTTTGACAATGCTGCACTTTAATTTGTCGCTTTTGTTTTTGTACTGCTGAATCGATGTACTCATCACTTCGGTATCACGAGGAATCATCATTTGCAGTCTGATAATACGCATGCATTTCAATAGCCATGCTAATGATTTGCAGTATGCTATCGAATGCGCACGTATTAGACAGAACTGTTACTACGGAATTCTCCCGTACATTTTTGCGCCGAGTTCCATTTGGTAAGATAGGCAGCCACGTGGTTTTTTTAACGTTGGTTCGAATTGCGGACAAGGTTCTCCATACTGCCCCCCTTTCGCTTTCGGTTTTTCCTCTGTCTGCATTTCTGCGACTCCCTAAATTTGTCAACATCTCTCTGAACTTCATTGTCAGAATCATCAGCGCTGATAGTGACTCTCGCTGCAGCATTCTCCTGACAAGAATCATCTCCCGATTCCTCACTAATCGTTTCCTGTGGTTTAAGGATATTCTTCTTATTCTTATTTCGCCAATTGTGTTCGCTGTTGAGATCCATTAATCCGCTGTTTCCCTGCTTAGCCGAGTTTTCTTTTCTTTGGAGTTTACATCTTTTAGTGTATTTCGAATTAGCTTCCTTCGATTCTTCGTCAAAATTCCCTTTCCTTTTCACTCCTTTAGATTATGTTATGACAGCTTCTATGTCTCCTTCTTTTGTTAACGTCAAACAGCCTCTTCTGCAGCCTCCTTTAACATCTTCTCCTTTTCTAAAAGATGCGCTACGACGAATTTGTCTATTCGCAAAGGAAGACCGAAGAATCTAAAATGGCGGTTTTTTAAATCATTAAAGAAGGATTCTGCAGAAGCTGATGTCGCGTTCACTGATCCGTACCCACGTAGTTTGCGAAATATTTCGGTAAAGATGGAAAAATAAAACAGAAGTTCCTTATCTTTCCGTGCGAAATCAGGCAGTTGATAGCCGTAAACATCATCATCGTTGGTGATTTTTTCACTATCTGCTTGCGTTTTTACTTTATTATAAAGTTGTTGAACACATTCTCCGAGTTTAGTTGACTCAATTTGATCTTTGTCATCAAAAGTCAGATCGTGTAATTTTGCCTTTTAAAAATTCTTTGGTGTTAAAAGCAAGACTTCCCTTATTGCCGCTTTTGGCAAGAGAGAGCATCGAAATTGCCGTAGCAATTTCTTCAAAATCGTGAAAATAATCCTGCTTCCTTAAAACACACATTGCGGGTAAGTGCATAGTACGTACTCCAGGCTGATGCTTCGTATAGCACTTCCAGCGGACAATCATCTGAGTATAGTGACAGATATCTAGACGTAAAACGCAGATTGGAAAATTGATATTCTCGCCGAGAATTTCTGTAAAACATAAATTTGAATACTGCTTCAGGCTTTCTACCATGCGGTAAACTCGAGAGACTACACCCAATAAAGCTTTGTCGAAGTCTGTAACTACTTCCAGTGGTAGAGGATAATTTGGATTTTCAGTAGCCCCAGCTCGTAGAAATTCAAGGAGAAAGTCTAAAATAGCAACAGTGTTTTGTGCAGATGAGAGCATTTGGAATACGGGTATGGTTTTCCCATTAACTTCCACAACTCCTTGGAATATATATATATTGCGATGGGTGGTTTATTGTCCCCAAACGAATAGCGATTTCTCTCGAAAGGTATACACATGCATATACGTATTTATATACGTATATGCGTGGGTATACGTATAACGGTATATCGATGTTTTTATGGGCGCCAGCCGGGCCTGTTATTACACAAGGTTAATTCAAACTACAGGTTAGGTAACATAAAAACAGATATTTCGAGGAATAAATAATCAAAACTATACAATTTCTGACGAGCGCTCCCGGCCGAGGCACTCTTGACCGTTTGGAAGTATAATTGACTTCACTACACAACCCGATGCATCAATTTTCAAGGACTCTGGAAATTTTTCAAATATTACCTGTTGCTCTCTTGTCCAATAGTACACATAAGGTAGATCCAGTCCTATATTTCGTATAAAATCTCCGTATTTGCCGCTATACTTAACCTGTAATAAATTTTCTAGAGCTTTCGAACCAGTAATACCTAACCGTTGACCTTCTTGTTTTGCTTTTCCCAAGATATTTTTTTTATACAGATGAGCCGGACCATCATCACCCACATTCTGTATTAAACGATGAGCCTCGTTTCTTCTGTGCTGGCAGGGCATCATGTTTCTTCCTACAAGCTCATTAGCTACAGCTATTCTAAGTTTGCCTTGTAGAGATCTTCTTCTTTTGATGTTTGACGGATCGATCAAAATTCTCTACAAGACAATCCATGATGACTGTTCCTCCATCTTGAATTTCGTGAGGGATTTGACCGGAAAATTCATACGGGCATTCAGGACATGAAGCGCAAACTGTCGCAAAGATACCATTTTCCGAAGTTTTATTATTTTTAAAGTTTAAAGCGCAAGGGAGATTTGTATGATTTTGAATTTCTTCGGACAACACGTGTGTCCAAGAATATTTTTTCAGTGTTTTAACAACGCGGTCACGATCTCTGAATTTGTGTAGCACTGTTTCTGGTTGTAGAGATGGCCAAATTTCAGTGACGTCTATGCGAAACTCGTGAATGTCACCAGTGGAATTCAAAGTGCTGTCGCTGAGACATTCTTCACGGAATTGTGGATCTATTTTTCAAAATGTAAGCAATTCGGAATAGGCGCTGTAACGGTTGGTTAAAAGGATTGTATATATATAGTTAAAAGTTTGTCATAAGGACAACCGCAGGATTTCGCCAGGAGCGGGTGCTAATCTGAAAAATTGCACCCGCTCCCAGCGAAATCGCGGTAAAATTTCAGCTGTAACCACGTCTCACGACCGTGAGATAGGTGGTTACAGTCTGCAACGAACTCAATACGATGGTCCGGCAAAAGTCTCGTGCACCCTGAGGACACGGAGCGACCCAAGGACGACCGCCTTCTGCATTTTCCCCGCAAGTGTCTCAGCATTTTTTTGACACGCAGGGATGCTTTTCAGGCTATTAACCAGTGAAACCTTGGCACTTCCAAGAGCGCCGATGATCAAGACGATTAGCTTAACAGAATATTCCGGGTATAACCGTCGCAACTCCCTTATAAGGTCTTTATACCTCTCTTTCTTTTCTTTCTCCTTGGCTGTGACGTTTTTGTCAGCTGGTGCCGAAAATTCGATAACGAACATGGTTCGTTTCTCGAAGTCAAGGAGAACTATGTCAGGCCTCGAGTGCGCAACAGAAACAATTGTCGAGAATATGAAGTTCCAGTATATGCGGCACTTCTCATTTTCGACAATTGACTCTATTTCTCTAGAAGCGTTTAGCGGAGAGGTATTTGGGCTAATGCCATAAGAGTGACAGAGATGGTAATAAAGCACTCTCAGTGCCGCATTGTGTCTTTGGATGTAGGTCGTTCCCGCATGAGTTGGACTACTAGATAGTATGTGTCCTAGATGCTCGGGGTGTGCATGACACGCTCTGCAACTATCATCGGGAATGTCTTGGCTCAAAATGTGGCGACGGTATGCTATATATATATATATATATATTTCGGTTGCATTCTATGTTCTATATTCAACGCTTCAGATAACTGGACAAAAGTCTCGGAAGACAGAGGAGCGAGTTTTCCTTCAAAATTGACAACACCTGCAAAATTTGGCAACCTAAGTAATCGCTTTAGTTCGGAAATTTGTTTGTCAATTACATCTCCTGTTCCTTTTTTTCTATAGGCCGATTCTTTCTTCTATTAGTGTAGCAATTCTTCATTTTTTCAATCTTCTTCGGCGGTGGTTTCTTCAATTATAGACAGTCCTTCTTGCTCGTTTTTTTCATTATTGAGAGTTTTAATCTGAACTGCATTCGGCCTCCACTAATTTTCCATGAAACTCTCAAGTTCTTCACTATCCAGTGATGAGCTTTGATCTTCTTTAATTTCTTCGGCACCCATTTTTATATTTATCTACTGATATATACGTTTAATTCACGTAGCATCCTATTAAAAAAAGACAGAATTTTGTAAAAGTACACTATCAATAGTATAACACTCTCGAAATTTGAATCAGTTAAACTTGCTACTAGTTTCAAACAGTGACTATTGAATCAGTGAAACTTACTGAATCATCAGTAAACATTACTGATTCATAGCTAGAATATAGTCACTCAATGAAGTAAGTAAAAAAATTTAACTAATCGAAAATTATAGAGTAATATTGAAATATTAAATTCAATACAGTATTCAATGTTCCCCTGATACCAAGCCCGCACTGTTAATTTCATCAAAATTCAATCATTTTGGAAGTTATTTTAAATAATCGCTAAAAATTAGTTTGTGCTTATTTATAGATATGAATTTATTATATACCCACTTGACAATCGTAAATAATGATTAGTGAAACAGCCGATTACTTAACATTACTACTTTCCATATTCTATGTCTATTTTCCAGGGGTCAAAATAAAAATATTTTAGACATTTCCTTATTTTCACAGCAGCTACAATGGTTCTGGAAATAATCTAAAAAAACTTTCTAAGAAATGTATAAAATTCTCAGAAAAATTAATAGGCTTTATTAAGTTAATTTTAGGCTGTGTTTAGTCGTCCCGAAAAATTTATTTGAAAAATTGTTCACGGCACGATTGAGCACAAACCTAGTTCAATTCAGCACAACTTTTGTTTTTTCAAAAAAACAAAATGGTGGTGCTGGCCCGGAAAAGTTTTTTTAAATTTTTGGCTTTAATTTTAATTGTTTTCAAAAAATCTTTGCGGAACGATAGAGCACAAGTCTAGCATAATTCAGCACAATTTTTTTTTTCGAAAAAACATAATGGCGGTGCTGGCCCCCAAAAAGTTTTTTTTTAATTCTGACACAAATTTTGAATTTTTCGACAAATAAAGTGCAGGACGATTCAGCACAAACCTAGCACAATTCATCACAACTTTGGTTTTACGAAAAAACAAAATGGCAGTGCCAACTTCTTGGACATTTGTTTTCACTCTCGAAGATCTTCTGACATGGTGATCTCTATATTTTCGTATGTCCTTGTTTCGAGCTTCTAATGCTTCTTCAGATAACTGACCAATCGGAAACATTAAATGTTTTGAAATTGATGATCCATGTATCAGGACTTTGTGCACAGTTGGTGGCATTGGATACCACCAATATAATTCTGCATATAATTTCGCAGTTGCAATTCAGTACGCCTTGAATTTCTCCTTATTCAGTAGATAACCACTTGCTAATGTGATTAAAATGTCTCCAAATCGAGATATTATTTCTTCGTTAATATCTGAAATTTGTGCGTTGTTATTGACAGGAATATTTATGGTTATTCTACGTTTATTTTAAATTGATTTTATACTATTTACCTGTAATTTCAGCAGAAACCTTAGGATTTTTGAAGAAGCGTCTGGCTGTGTTGCCATCATTTGAGGTTCCATGTCCCTGCCTTGGAAAATCAACATTCAATCCCATTCGTGATTTGAATGATGCTTGGATTTCTTTCTTTCTCCACTTACTAAGTAACTTGCTTCCATCGTTTTCATTCATCTGAATACGTATTAAAAATACTTTAAATCACGATATCTCAAAAGTTCACAACGTAAGAAGTAATCATATTTTTATTACCTTCCACTGCGTGAAGTGTTGAGAGCCCAAATCTAAACGTTTCAGTCCTAGTTAGTTAGGATCAGGTCTATATTATTGATCTCTGATGAATTAGCGCCACAAATATAGCATTCCGCGCTCGTGCTGTGCGTTAATGCAGTACAGGCCTGTAAATATAATATTTGTATTATTACAATAATCTTCAAGAGTAGCAAGCAGAAAATACTATTTTGAATATTTGTTTTTCGGCTTACCTTTCCATCTAACATTGTCGGCATTAAGTAAAACTCAACAATTTTATTGCTTGCAGTGAATGGTTGCAAATTCGAAATTTGCTGATACATATCTGCTTCTTCATTTTGCAATACTTCTGTTGTTTTCTGTATCCACTGTATGCGTAATGGCCGGCAGAATCTTGTCGATGAAGTTCGCGGATTTTCCCAAACAATCTCGTTTGTTGTTTTTTTTTCGAGCTTCAATGGGACTAAGAAAGTTCCAAAAACATATTGGTCATTATTATTTGTATCCTCGAATCTTTGATTATATCGGAAATATCCACCACTACCATCAAAACCGTACTTGAGATGCAAAGTATACTCCTCTACTTGTAATCCCTCATTATTCTCAAGTTTCATTAGCGGAAGAATCCCCGTGATGGTATGGTTTATTAAATCCTGCAACTTTACTTCACAACGCTTCTCACTGATCTCATGAATTTTCGGATAACATTCCTTTTTTGCCTGTAAAACTTCATGGTGGGAAGGGAATAAGTCATGATTGTGTTCTGTGGCTACCTTACGTATTAAAAAATATTGCTCTTTTGTTGAATCAGCGTCTGTAATGAGCGATACAGCTTCCATGGCTGACAACCTTCTTGGCGGTTTTGACACTTTCTCAAAATGTTGCAAATGATGCAACTGTTTGAGAGCCTCTTCTTACGGAATGATGCTTACTCCCTTCTAAATTTTGGCAGCTGCCTCATTTCCTTCTGCTCTTAGTTGCATAGAAGCAGCAAAAGAGAGTTCTTCTGCAGTCATAGTGGATTGCAATTTTTTAGTTTTTATACGCTTGCTAATTTCATTTGAAATGTTAAACGATTTTTGAGGACGACCAAAGGGGCTAAAGAAAATATTAAAAATTTTGATTAAATCTAATAGAAGTGCTTCAAATTTTCCATTTTTAGCACAGCACAACAATTTTTAAATAAACTTTGATTTCACGGAACGGCTTCGTAATGTTACCTTGCAGAATATTTTCTTGAGACTAAAGATAGTTTCCAGGTAAAAGCAAAATTGCAAACCTCAACATTTTTTTAGTAAACCGTAATTCCTCGTGATAGGAAAAAGTATAGGGTGAGGCAAAGGATTTTGAAAAAGGTATCCTCAAGTAAACTTTCTCTAACATAAAAAGGTCCATTATAGAAATTACCTCCAACACCTATATTTTGCACTTCTATTAAGAAAACCTAGCCCGTGGTTGTAGTACCACTGTTGAATCAACTTAACGTTATCATGTGAGAACATTTTGCTTTATATTTTTCAAATTATATTTGCTAATTGTTTAAAATAAATCAATTCACGAAAAAAACATTAACTGAATAGAATATTGAATATCTGAATAGCAATATACTAGAAACTGTGTAAATTAAAATTACTATTTCATAAAATTGTTACAATAGGCAAACACGCGCCGCAACGCGCGCAAATTACTGCCTGTGTGGCCTTCGCAATTAGCGTCCCATTTGAAAAGTCGCAAATTGCCGCAAAAATATTTCATGGAAATCAATTCATTAATTCTTTCTCAACAACTTAGCGTTTCCACATTTCGTGGCAAAGCCTGGCAACTTAATGTTCTTTCAATCGAAAGCTGATTAAATGAGAAATATTTTTACCCGAAAAACATGTATACAAAAATTAATAATATGGATAAATATGACATTTATAACATGTATGGGTATATATTAGGCGTTGAGAGCGATTTTTCCAAATTTTTGAACTTTAAAAGCTGAAAAATTGTTCAAAATAATAATATTTTTTTATTATTTTTGTAGTATCATGTACTTTAGACACTCCTTAATGGATTGGCATCGATATTTCATAAAAAAAACTCATTTTTTGACTTTTGATTACCTTTTCGACAATCCGGACCACTGTGCGCCGCCTTTAAACTTAAGGCAGAATGTACCTGAAATTCGGACATCGACGGAAAATGTTAATTCCAAAAAAAGTGACAGCAAGGAAGCGTCTGCAGCAAAAAGGTTGGAAAAATCGATCCCTCAAACAGAATAATTGACCGTAATTTCTCAACAAGATACCGAAATTGAGTTAGAGCTCCAAGAGAGGGACGTGGTGGCGAAAGAAAAAATATGTGCATTGTTAGAACGTTTAGTTGAAAAAGAGAACTGAAGGCTGAGTAATTGATACCAGAAGAGTATAATTTTGTTATTGATTCTTAAAATATACATAACTTATTATAGTATTCAACGAAATGTATAGTATCATTATGCCCATATCGTACACTTGGAAACTTCTGGCAAATTAAGAATATTCGTCACGTTATGAATGCACCTGCTGACAGAAGGTTAGCTAATAGTCATATTCATGTTCTTCCCAATGCAATTTTGATAACTTTCCGTCGCAAAAAAAAACCTTATTGCAGTTAAGACCTTCAAAATAATAATCATGTTTTACTGAAGACAAGTGTATAAGTATAACATATGTCGTAACTAAATTTACCTGTACAGTTGGGTTTAGAGCTGACGATTGTGATACTTGCAATACTCCAGTTAATGTATAGAATTCCTGAAAATAAAAACAAGAATCCAACGACCAATATGGACAACCGCCAAATAATTTAATTTAAACAAAAATTTTTTTTTTTCTTTCAGACAAAAATAAAAAAGAGGAAAGAAAAATGAGAAGGCAACCAACCAAATCCCCTTCCTTCTCTTCTTTTATTTCTTTCGCCTTTTTTATTTTTATTATTATCAAATCACAACACAAAAACATTCATAATATATACCAACGTTTCGGTTCGCATACAGCACCCTTATCAAGATAAGAAATATTAGAGCAGGTAGGAACAGTAAAGAACCAACGATGGTTGGTTGCCTTCTCATTTTTCTTTCCTCTTTTTTATTTTTCTCCAAAGGAAAAAAAAGTTTTTTTTTGTTTGACGACATTTTTTTTGTTAATTACAATAGGAGTATTTTATGGTGGTTATCCAAAGTTGGTCGTTGGATTTTTGTTTTTATTTTCAGCAATTTTATACATTAACTGGAGTATTGAACGTTAAATAGGATTTTGAATTTGATTTTAATCTAATTTGAAATTCTTTCATTTTAATTTAGCTGACTTGGATTGGAGGTCATTTCTCACTTGGATCTCAGGTGCCGCGGAGGGAGCATCTTTGGTTCGTCACTGTTCCTATCTGCTCTAATAATTCTTACCATGATAAGGGTCCTGTATGACCACCGAAACGTTGGTAAATATTCTGAATGTTTTTGTGCTTTTATTTTCAGGATTTCTACACATCAGCAATATGAAGACCAAAATGTCTGATTGCCATGTTATCCATGATTATTAGAAATTTGAAAGAATCAAAACCCATAGAATTTTTAAATAATGCTCTTCCTCATCATGTTTAGGTCTATATTATTTTTCTGAAAAATTTGAAATTGTGGAAAAAACGCGCAAACTACTTTGCTCTTAGGGTAAACTATCACATGCTCTCAAATTTTACACACTGTTTCGCAAAGTGAAATCCACGCTTACGTTAAGAATCATTAAATAATGTTATAATCTTTGTACCCCTCAAACTACCAAAAAACACGATTTTTCAACAAAATACACTAATTTTCAACAAGATTCTTGAATTTTAAAGCCAATGTTATAGGCCACAGGCCATAGTTGAGAACCATGTAACATCTACACTCATTTGTGCGGCCCTCCACTTTAATTTTCCTTTGAAAATCAAAGTGAAAGGCCTGTAAGACTAAGTGTCGATTTTATAGTGTTTTGAAACGACGAGTTTGCTTGCCATCGGCGATTCAACGCCAACACGGAAAAAATTTATCCGTGAAGAAGTCACGAACTTGTAGCTAGGTCTCGGATACGAGATAAAAAAATGAAACATTAAATCCTTATTTCTATGAGAAATATATGGATAAATTTCGAAGTTTCTTACGAACAGTTCGAATTTCCTACGAACAGTTCCTGAAAATTTCAGACTGAAATAAAAAGAGGAAAAATTTTATTTGTGCGATTTAATTTTATATTAATTTATAAATTCGCAACTCAGAAGATTCGAACCCTCAAGACTGCTGACTCACCAGTTTCTAAACACATACACCAGGAGTGCGTAAACACGCGCAGCCATCGAGGCCGAACAAAATAGGTATTATAAAACTTCTAGCCACTCATCCGACGAGCTCGAGGCACACATACGAGCGCACACACGCACCGCGCGTGTGTGCGTGGCCCACGTACAGGGAGACTTAGTTTCGAGTTCCTAGATTTGTCAGGCAAGCTCGTGAGTGCTCTGAGAATCTTTTCCCAATCACTCGTAATATTTTTGTAATTATTCACGTAAAAAAAAAGTGATGAACCGTTTTAGAATTTTCACATCGAGTTCGTCAATCTTTCTCAAAGTTCGTAGGTTATTTACGAAAATACATAAATATCCCATGAATTTTTCGAATATCCGAGACCTAGCTACTAGTTCGTGACTTTTTTACGGATAAATTTTTTCCGTGAAGTCACGTAGGCCAAACTCTCTGTCATGTTTTCCGCACGCTTCCTTTCACTTAAATTACCCTCCGTCTCTTTCCTTCCTATTTATTTCTCGCTCGGGCGTACTGGCACTCAAGGCAAAGGATCTAAACCAGCGGACGCGTAGCCGAATAAAAATTATGGAAAAACAACGGATTAAATTAATATTAAAAGCCTAAATTAAAGCCTGAATAGGTTTAGGAACGAAAAGGAACAAGGGCTGATGTAAATTCGTTTGAATTAACTTTTTTTTTCGAGAAATACCGAGATGAACTGCTCAACAATTATAAACAATATAAATTGCACCCCTCCCCCCCTCCCCGATTATTTGACATTAGTAGAATAGTTTAATTTCTCGGCTGGCATGGCCGACGGCACGTGAAGGTTCGGGTAGTGGGCCCGGGCGACTGTCCCCACCGGTTGGTCGCGGCTCCCTTGTCGGTTTTCGGCCAATCGGCGAGCTCGCTGCCGCTCTCACTGCTTTCGAAGCTCCCGTGTCGAGGCTGCTGCGAGCCGAGAGACTCTAGAGTAGGGAGTTGATGTACAGCAATTGAGGAGACCACGTATCTCCAGCGTCTGCCTTTCCGCGAATTCGGGATTTTGTGTATTTTTCTTTTGCCTAATATTACGTGGGACCCGGTGTCTCTACTTTTGATAATAAAAAATCGTGTTAGTTCTTTCGTGCGGCCGACCTACCGTGGCTCGGCCCCTTTGCTTATTCGGAATATCGGTTTACTTCATCAGTGCTTCGCGGTGAATCGGGATTCTCTCGTTTTTGGGACTTCAGAAATAGAAAAAAAATAATAAACAAAATAGCTCGGTTCTCAGTGTTCATGTACGTGTGTGCGGTCGACCTGTCTTGGCTCGGCCCTTCGTTAAGATTCTCGCGTCGCGGTTTGCTGACCTACCGCGGCTCGGCCCTGTTAGGGAATCGAGGGAAAAATTTAGTTCGCGTGAGGCTGACCTACCGTGGCTCGGCCCTGTTAGGGAATCGAGGAAAAAAAATAGTTCGCGTGTGGCTGACCAACCGTGGCTCGGCCCTGTCAGGAACTCAGTTGAAACAGTTCGCGTTGTGATCGACCTAAATCGACCTAAATCAAAGTTCTTTCGTGACGGGGGACCGTAACCCGTCACTTTCTTCTCCGGGTTTCTCTCGACACGAATTTTATTTCCGAACGAAAGTCCAAGACCAACAACACCCTTTATGACGGGGGGCCAAGGTCAATCGCGCGAAAATAAGCGGAGCCGGGAGAGAGCATGCCGAGCTCTCGAAACACGCCGCAATCGAGAACGGGCAATCAATCCCGTGCCAGGTTACGACCCTGAAGCCCCCGCGTTGGTTCAGGGAGACGGCTGGAAACTATTAGACATCCGACGGGGAGCACCCGGAACCAGAGATCCTCGACAACGTAAACCAGCCGCGGACCGCGTCAAGCCTCTCATCCTGCGTTTGCCAGGGTTCGCCCATGATACGCGCCACGCTTTTCTGCCAATTGAATTAATGCGACGCGCCGCACCGGGATCGTCGACCAGCCTTCCAGTAGAGGTCGATTGTCCCAACACGCGTCTGTGGCCACTCCGTGTGCAGCCTAGCCAGCCATTGCCGCCGCCTAGCGAAATCATCAACGCGTGTCAGCGGACCCCCACATCTTCGGGGCTTTCCCGCAGCACTACACCACCTCCGGCACCGATAATCCAGGAGGCGGCCGCCGCCTCCACCCCACAGCAATCGGCGGAACGTGTCGCCACCCCCGCGACAGGAAATAGCGACGTGATCTCACTCACGGCCGAGGAAACTTTCTCGACGTCGTTACTCGAGTGGCCTCCATCGAAAAGCTTCAGGGGAGCCGACTCCTGCAAGCGCAACCTCAACCGCGATCTATAATTTAATCTAACTCGCTCAAAAAAAAAAAAAAAAAAAAAAAACAGGGGGGGCACGACCGGGCGGCCTCCCCCCGGTCCCTCCCTCTCCGGGCCGGGGAACACGTCCGTGGGCCGTCCTCCCCCTTTGGCCGCGGGCCATCCCATTTCCTCCCCCCCCCCCTTCCCCCCCCCCCCCACAAAGAGCCACAAGTCGACGCACGCGTCGCACTCCCATCACTTACCTACCCCTGTAAGGTCCATGAACTCATGGACGGCCTGACTGCGTGGCGGAAACTAATTAAGGGGGACATTAGGAGGGTGTATCTCCCCCCCCCCCCCCACCAGTCAGCGGAATTTGCCACAGGGCATGAGCGGGCTCGACCCTTACCTGTCTGGGCCGTCGCCACGAAACCCGGCACCTCCTTTTCCTTCCCAACGTTAGGGAATTCCTCACCCCTTCCTCGACACGCATCGTCGACACGGAAGGCCGACTCAATTAAGGGAAACACGTACTTGTCACCCCCCCTCTCACGCTGCTCACTGTATATCCCCCCCCCCACCCACACGCTTACTAGGTACACACACGGGGGAAGATAACACCAAAAGGACGAGTTATCCACAAAACGGAGTTTAATTTTCTACCAAATTGATCAATTCTCAACTAAACCAAATTAATTGAGACCAAAACAACTGCATTTTTAATCAAAAAGGATGAATTTTTAACCAAGATCATGAATTTTCAACTTGAAAAGATCCATTTTCAATCAAAGAAAAAACGATTTTTTAATAAAATGGTTACATTTTTAACAAAAGATACGAATTTTCAACTAAAATGATAAATTTTAAAAAAGAAATGAATTTTCAACAAAACGGTTCAAACCAAATTATGATTTTTTAACAAACTAGTTCAACTTTCAACCAAGTAGTTGAATTTTCATCTAAAAAAGATGACTTTAATAAAATAGTTGCATTTTCAACCATTTAATAACATTTTCAACCAAATACTAAAACTTTGAACTAAACGAGATGAGTTGCGAACCAAAAATATAATTTTCAACTTTTCAACCAAAAGTAGATGATATTTCTGGCTGGGTTCTATTAATATAGTTCGCATTTTAGCAAAAAAAAATGAGAAAAGTTTGTCTTTCTTAAAAGCAGAGAAAAAAGAATTCTTTAAACTTTATCATCCGGAAAGGTACCAACTGTTAACCGAGTTCGATTTTTGCATAAAAAACAAGACTAAAGTCAACTCTCTCAAAAACTTGATCTTCCAAATCTTCCGTCAGTATTTCAGCTAAAATAAGAGAATAAACTAATGCCAGCAATACAAGTTCGATCACAGTTATGGAATTTATCATACCGAGCACGATAGATGACTTACGTTTGAATTCACTGGAGCATAAATAGAATCACTAAAACGTGATTTTCATTACGTAAACATGATTAGCGGATGTCAGTTTCTAAATAATAAATTGATTTGAAACTATAGATATCCGATCAAGATTTGTCAGTCAACTTCAAGACAGCAACAATTGTCAGCAGTACTATGTTGTGGCCAAATTGTCGAAAAACACCACCACGAAAGGTTGCCAACGGCCAACCGTTTATGTCACGTTTAACCTCTATTTTGAAGAAAACACTAGGAATTAGTATGAGACATTGGTTCCGAGTGGTCACTGCCCAGTCGAGATCTCTCCTTCGAAAATTGTCGCATGCGAGATTCAATCTCGCATGCAAGATGGACTCAAGAATAACATTTTCGATCTCGCATGGAAAGTCGCACGTGAGATCTAGAGTATTTTCAGTAGAATTACACAATCAAAGAACTCCCTAACATTTTCTTCTCTATTCATCCGAATAGTCGAAATTACGTGCCAATACAAAGAATAACTTTTACGGGAAGCAAAAGCTGTTTTAGGCGTATGATTGAATCATTAATTGTTTCACAATTAACCGGCACGACAGATTCACCATTTATGATATCTTGGATGAAGTCTCTAGCGCATATATTTTTACCATCATAACTAGGGATGTTTGCAACCTCTTGTTGCATGGTACAACACTCTGCAATAGATGTCATCATGGCTTCACTGAGGGTGCGATTGATATCATCGGCAAATTGAGTTTGATTTGGATCGTTAGGCATTTTCTATTGTATTTGTCTAGGAATGAGAGTGAATTAATAAAGGAATCCAAAGAATGATTAATTTTATCAGGGGTGATAGTTTATGCACCTGAATTAAGTAAATATTAAAGAATGGGTCGTAAAAGGAATCACCTACTTCAGTTTTAAAGTAATTTCTTGTCTTGAATAGTTTTAAAACTATTGGAAGTTATTCAATTTATGGATAAATAATCGACATTAGTCCTATAAAATGACTATCATTACAAAAGGAGTTAAGAATTGTGTTTATCAAGCTCAATAGAATTCGTTACAATAAAAGTGAAACGCCTGACCATAAATGCGCATTCATAAATAATAAGGAGTCGCCTCCGTTGTCCAGTGGGAAACACAGTAAAGATCAGACGAGTACGCTTTGGCAAAAAACGAGTGGAGGAAAAGGAATCAACAATTACTTATAAAATGAAGGACTCAGAAAATTCAATGTCTGTGGATTATAATAGGCTCTACAGTAACAGCTCGAGCTGTCAAGAAGGGGATAAAATAATGCTAACAATTCAATGAATTGTATTCCATAAATTAAGAGTCGCGTTTTATTAAAAACTGCTAGGATTGAAACACGGTTGTGAGTTATGTTGAAATTTCAAAGAATTGTTTGAAATTCAAAACTGAAATTTGGAAATGTGAGAAAGAGAGAGACCAGTGTTGCAGATTATGTCAGGTTGGTAAGACCTGATCAATTATTTGTTTGTGAGTTCGTAGTCACTAACAATCCTATAAGGATTGCGTCAATAAAGTGTTTGAAATAAAGGATATATAGTTAAGATAACAGATGATTCATTAGGAAGACAAAGAAAAGATGAACAGTTACATGAATGAAAAAACTTAGAATTACCTTTCTAATCCTGAAAGGGCGATATGTCGTAGAGCAGCGACGGAATCTACCGGATGTTTGTATGACTTTTCTTTAAACTGACTGAATTAGTGTAGTAAAATGACGCACGATCACTGTTCACTAGTAGAGGAATACACGGTCCTGAACAGCTACCGAATCTACTCTTGAGTTCTTTTTCACGAACGTTAAACCAGCGGACTTTATCCGGAAAATGAAAATTTGTTTTTGAAAACAAAAGAATACAATAGAATTCAATAAAATTTATCATAATTCCAGGTGAATTCAAACGAATTCAGGATAAATTTTCAGGAATTCAGAAGAATTTAAATTGAATTCAGAAGAATCTAATTTTTAAATTACTAATGCAAGTCACATATCGTTGGAATCGCCGAAAACGTAGATTCCGAATATAATATTCCTGAATTACTAATTTCAAAATTTAAAAAAATTATTGTTTCAAATTTTATTCCTTATTAGGGGTATACATTCTGAAGTGTACCCACCCCGAAAAAAAGTTGTCTGATCGGGTCGAAAATTGGGCCAGTTATATCCTATTGGATAACTGGCCCAATTTTTAGCCCGATCACGCAACTTTTTTCGGGGTGCGCACACTTGAGAAATAATTCCCCAGTAGTACAAAGGACCCCCCGCTAGCAAGGGTTGGCGACTGCGTCTCCAGTAACCTTCTGAACTG
Organism: Andricus curvator; assembly: GCA_932195095.1. Classification (NCBI taxonomy): domain Eukaryota; kingdom Metazoa; phylum Arthropoda; class Insecta; order Hymenoptera; family Cynipidae; genus Andricus; species Andricus curvator. The sequence goes on from CAKNYM010049831.1 coordinate 195,290, forward strand.
TTGCCGCCAATTCTGTTCAGCGGGAGTCCTTTGTACCTAATGAGGTCTAGAATGCGAAATATAATATTTTTTAAAGGACACCGCACATTTTACATTAAAACCTGGTCCCGGTCAAATTAGCTGAAATCGTGATGTAATTTAGTTCAAAACCTCCTAATCGAAAATTCCCAAGGAACAGGAGTCAAAAAAATCAAAAGTTTTCGAGATAGGAGGGGTTGAACGTGAAAAATATTACCACAAGCCAATCTAATGTCCCGCTCGAAACTTGAAGATCAAGTGCAGATATTTCAATAAAATGTGATCAGCCCAATCACTGATAATACTGGAAACATTGACAAGACCAGTTCAGCTAATAAGGGCAACAAAATGTCCCTGTCCTGGCAATAATAGGCGAAATCATGGGGCAGTCCTGGTTATGTAAATACTGCTATTGAAGGCAATGTAATTAGACTGCCCTGGCAATGTAAACATTTTTCAAAATAATCCAGGAAAAAGACATTCTGGACTACCAAAGATATTTAGTAGTCCAGCCAATTGAGACAAGATTATATATGAGTCCAACTGACAAAGGCAGGACACTTTGGTAGTCCAGCCAGGTAAAAAATACTATAGATCAGTCCAACTGACAAAAGCAAGATACTTTGGTAGTCCAGCCAGTTAAGACGAGACTGCAGATCAGTTCATGATATTAGTAGCAAGACATGTTATTAGGCCAGAAAGTTATGACAAGGCTATAAATCAGTCCAACCAGCAAAGGTTAGAAACTTTGGTAGTCCAGACATTTAAGCAATCGTGTTTTAACTGGCTGGACTACCAAAGTGTCATTTTTGTTTGGTTTGACTGATCTATAGTATTTTTTTAACTGACTGGACTACCAAAGTGTCTTTCCTTTGTTGGTTAGACTGATCTGAAGTTTTTTCTTATCTGGCTGGACTACCAATGTATCTAGCCTTTGTCGGTTGGACTGATCTATAATCTTATCTTAATTGTCTGGATTATCAAATATCTTTGGTAGTCCAGAATGTATTTTGCCTTGATTATTTAAAAAAATCTCTACTAGAAGTAAGCTTAACTAGAAGCGTCAAGTCTCCATGCCTCCAGAATTAAATTTGGGTCGTCCTGGCCACCAACCGAAGCTCTCACCTACTTTGATAATCTCCATATCATCGGCCATCCTCGTTAGGATCACTCGGCGCCACAGACGGTCTTTCTGCCCCCACCTACAAAACCGCCAGCGCTTGGCCACGGGCTGTCGACTATTGTTAATAGGGTAAGGCGGTATTGGAGTACGCACTTAAGGTTTAACGAATTAAAAAAAAAAGTACTGTGCTTTATTATTCAAAATTGGCTTTATTCTAAAGGGTATATATCTAGGTAAGTAAACATGGAACATCGAATAACAGGAATAATTATATTATATGATATTTAGAAAAAAATAGAAAATGAAATTTGCGTACTCTTGCACATACTGTCGTATAAGAGTACGATTAGTGGACGATCAGAGTACGCAGTTAATTATCCAACGCATGAATCACAAAGAAAGTTCCCAGTCTTCAAATACCTTGTGCATTTTTCGTGCCACCAAGATTTACATTTCGAACATTCTATCCAATCCTCATTTATAGGTTTCCTATAAATTTCACTGCACCCTGGGCACTTCCAGACCTTCTTTTTTGGTGTGTTTTTCGGTATCCTTAGTAACTTGGGTCTCTTTGGCACCTTTTTAGTAGAAATTTCTTGCTCTAATTGTGATTTGTAGGGAGAACCGCTGATGATATCCGATTTCTTTCTTTTAATGGTAGACCTTTGCGTGTTCTCAGCACGCGGCAAAGGGGCTACTTCAAAGATTGATGCGTGAGATGTTGACGGGACCTCTGCATTGGTCGCTGCTAGCTGTTCACCTACTGAATCGCGTGTATTTTATTGATCACGTACAGTGATCGAGTGTGAAATATTGAGTTCCGGTCTTTCAGTGACCACACTAGATAAGAAATCTTCCTTTTTGAAAATGCCAGGATCGAGAGGACAAATTCCAGTCACTTTAAATCCCTCTACTGCATTCGCTGGAGTTGCAGCTTTCAAGTAGGCAGGTGTAAATACGGTTTCACGAAAAAACTCTACTGCTTTCAAATAACAGTGAGATGTGTGGTTATCCAGAATTAATAGAATCGGATTGTCAGGTGTAGGTCGTGCATGTTCCTTGAAATGTGCGAGCCACTCCAGAAAAAGTTTGCTGTTGATGTAGCTAGAATCAGAGACCATACCTATTGATGATGGTGGTGCACCATCCAAAAGCTCATCTTTCATTCTTTTTCGAGCAAATATGAAGGCTGGTGGAATGAAATATCCACTGGCGCTCATTGCACATACGGCGGTTACGTTTGTACCCCTTTCGGCACTAGATATTTTACTGACACATCGTTTTCCCTTAGTGGACAATATTTTCGGCGACTTATTTGGAACGGTGGATATTCCTGTCTCATCCATGTTAAAAATAGCGTTTGGAGGAAAATTATAAGTCTCCATTAACTGTAACATGTTATTGAAAAATCGATCACATTGGGGCTTATTGAAGCCTATCGCGCGGGCGATACTGGTTGACGTAGGTTGCCTCAAAGCAATGTCAGGGTGTCTCATACGAAATCCACGCAACCACTCCTTTCCAGCTATTTTTTCTTTTTCATTGAATCGATGGGGTATTTTATTTTTCGTTGCAAACTGGTAAGCTAATTATCTAAGTCCTTTCAGAATCAATCCATAGAACATGCCATCAATTTTCTTAATATAGCTACATAACTCTTGCTCTAATTCCGGCGAAAAAGTGGTGTCATATCTTCCCAAGCTAGTTGCTGGTGTCGGTTTTTTCAACCTTTTGCGAAGAGTAGCTTCATGCATGTTGAGTGACCGGGCTACTGCCCTTCTAGACTCACCATCTTCAATTCTTTTTCTTGCATTTTCGAGATCAGGGATTGAACATAGACGTCGGTCGCTGGTCCTTTCTCTTCGAGACATACTGAAATAAAAAAAGAAAAACTAAATATGAAATGAAACCCTGACATCAGTATGATTTTTCAGGAAATCTCATTTTTGTTCTATGATATTCTGTGAATATCCCTGGCGGACCGGCCGAACGCAGGCATCACGCTGCAGCGTAATGGTGAAGTAATGGTAAAGTAATGGTAAAGTAATATGGCATTACAACTAATAAAA